>JARJEC010052970.1:0-12834 GCA_030264575.1 Tachinus sp. AB-2021 | reverse complement strand
TTTTTGTGATAATTCCAATTAGAGATTTGCAGCCTTTTCTATATTAATGTTTTCAGTTTCTACGTCACTCGTGTTACCACGAATAGTGTAGTTTAGATGTCATTCATTTTAGTGGTAGTAGATTTGTTCTTTTGGTGAGTCATCATGGTTCATTTGTATTTATCTTTTTATGTGGTATTGGGAATAAAACGTAGTGACTAACAAATCGACACACACAGTTTGAAAACAGGCGACGACAAGGATATACAAATTAAACACAAGGAATAAAAAAGTGCCAAAGTATTAAAACATATAAAACAGACAATACTTAATAGCACCGTAAATCAATCAGACGTTTTAACGCCGCAGGCTCGGATAGGCAATACCATTAGCAATACAGCGCGCGGGAAAGCATTAACTTTCTTACCCCAACGCCGGACGTAGAAATTAATAAAGATCAGGGCAATGCCACCTGCTTTTTTGACCAAAATATAATAAAAATCATATAGTTACACAATGGCACAGTTAAGACGTTGCAAACACTATTTCACACAAATTAAAATATAAGTAAAGTTTCACTTGTATTTTCGCACTTTTCGCCCATAGATAGCCTATAGAACGTCCAAATTTTACAAGTCTATACAAAAGGCGCAAATTAGTTATTAGCGATGTAATGAACAATACAGTTCTAAAATTTACAAAAATATATAGACAATAGAATCAAAATCTGCAATAGAAATGGTCCCGCTGTCAAGGGGTGCCCAGATAGTACCGCCTGGGGCGAGTGGTTTTCATAAAATATTAGATAATTTTTGTTGGAAATACTAAATGAATACAAAAGATTGGGGGGAGTGGTTCCATTTGAATTTTCAAAATCACCCCTTGCTACAGAAGGGAGGATTTTCATGTTTTCTTATTTTAAGAATGCAAATTATTTTGTTTTAAACTGCAACATGACAGCTTAAAACAAAACATTTTGCTTTCTTAAAATGACAAAACATACAAAACATCTCGACATATTTAATCTACGCAGGATTTTCACACGACTTGAGGCCGGGAGAGGGGGCAACTTTATAATCTGAAATACATACTGCCATTTTTTATTGTAGATCCTGATTGTACGTCAAAACGTAACTTCTGTATCTAACAATTTTTTCGTTACGTGACAGTTGGCATTGTAACCAGGGTACCGTACTATTTGCAATTTTGTATGTTTTGTCGATTACGCAACGAGAAAAAAGATATTTATTTTTGCACGAAGAATAAGATTTTGTAATAAAAAATTGAAGTTCCTATTTAAGCTTTCATGTTTTAATACATTTTCTTACAATTCTAAAAGTGTAATTTGTTTCGTTTTAATCCAAGATGTTGTTCTCGAGACATTTGACTCATGCGGGACTTTCTGGACACCCTGTATAGTCCATATATCGCTAATGAAAACATTGTTACTAATTTAAATCGACAATTATATTGGACAGAGAAATAAATGAATTTAAAAAAAAATACGAGATTTTTCGTGTGGCTACATTATGTATTTCTATTTGATTATAATTAAAAGTTTATTGTTATTATATAAATATTTCATTTAGAAAATATCATTTTATACTTAGTACGTTGTAATTTTATATCTCTATAATAAAATCTCGGCAATTGTATTTCGCCGCGCAAACATTTTAGTAATTCTTTTAAAAACTTTGCCCATTGTGTGGTGTAATTTTGAACTTTCTTAAGGTTTCAATGGTAGTTTGACCTAAAATCAGTTAAACTTTATTTACTATTTTATGAAATGACTATGCACACATTTCAAAATGGTTCTTATTACTAAGTTATTGTGAACTTTTTAAACGATCTGCTGTATATTCACTGCCCATGCCGTACATTAAAATTCATAATAAAATACTACTCGGGGTTGTACGCTACCGTATAAAACTTTCTGCATTTTTTATGACATGAGATTTTATTGAAATTTCATATATGCCAGCGAATTGTAAAAACTGTACGAATTTTATATCAAAATACACAGTGTAATTCGACTCCGTCACTGTAGCATTAAAAGTATTCTATTTTAACGATCTTATTATTGTCAACATATATATATATATATATAAGACACAAGCATGCTTTAATATTAAACTTTAAAAGAAACACATAAACGCCTTCAGTAACATCCTTTGATGCTTTCGTAAAAAGTATATATGTAACTAGCGTCTGAGATATCACAGGATTTTCCTATCCGCTACGCTAACGTGCATGCTACTTCTTGATAGCATGCAGAGGACTGCACGGCATACATGATATTTGACAGTATGTAAATATTGTACCGCGATGCTTGTAACGTTATTAAGATAAGACTATCCCAATGTTAGGAAACATATAGAATTACATAATTGAACTATAAATACAATTTACTTAATGTAATTGTATATTATACTAAGAGTAATTAATTGGAGAGTGCACAAGATGATATATGAGAATAGTTATATACAATACTCAAAATTCTGTTGAATTATATTACAATACGAGAACAAAAATGTAAAGCTAGGTTCTGTTAGATAACTAACTTATTGAAGTTTACAATATTATATCGAAATACTTAACAATGCCTATGACAATAACTATTTACGATGTAAGGTGCGAATGAAAATATTGAAGGTTGCAATCGTACGACACCTGCAGTATTCTTTCATACCGTAAACATCGGGAACAAAGCATCTTACATTTAACAAATGAAAGTAACTAAAGTTTAGATTTAAATCAAATATCACGACCACTAAGAAACCAATATTTCTACTTCAAACTGAATAATGCGAGTTGATGACCTGCAATTTATATATTTAATAAAATATTATTATCACTATTACAGTGAACTATTCAAGTTTAAGCCTATGTCTTTGTTAATTGTTTTATCTTCAGTTTATAGATTTCAAAATCAACTAAATGCCGATTATCGATTTTAGATACAGTTTTAATATAGTTACATCATTTTTGGTAATCAAATTCTATCAATAACAATTTTCCGCAATATCTATTTATGCTCTTCAATAGATAGCATATTGTTTTTCTTGTACCAATTTGGTAGGTTAATGCAATCATTTGTGTGCATTTATATGACTGAATTGGTACAATGCATTAAACTATACTTTTCTATATTTGATAGAAACTTGTGAAGAATTATCATCAACTAGTTTTTTTCCGTCTACTGATTGACTGACAGACATTTAACACCTCCACGCCCCTTCATTGTCTACGAGTATTGATCTTTATGATTAGATTGGTACATTAAATTATAGATTTCTATATTTTGAAGAAACTTGTTAAGAATGATCACAAACCGCCAGTTCCGTCTAATGTTGGATATAGACCCTTTTTGCAGCTCCGAGAATTAATGTTTCTATTTTACGTTGGATTATTTTAATATATAAGAAGAGTTAAACAAATTAATCATTTTTTGGTATATCGGGATTTTACTTTTTAAGATATAACTGAATTTGCCATACACTGACCAAACAAGGTTGATTCTTCTATGTAGTTTACATGTCGGCCTATTTTGTGTTATTGTGATTGTATCACTATCCCACGTTCACTCAGTATTATATTTGTCAATATTTTATTTTCGAAATATGGATCTCTAAGCCAACTTTTAAGCATAGATCATGATGTTTTTCTAGATATGTCTTAGCTATTTTATATTGATCTTTTTAGCACAACAGTTATTATTATAACATATAATAGTAATTGGTAAATCAGTCAAAACCCGCACTGTGTACATACAAATCCACACCGAATATATCAGACCATCCGATGTAGTCTTTTTTGAGAAACGCGAGTTTAGAAAAATATTCATAACTAACGTCTAGCCTATTTGAATTTTTTTTTTAATATTACAAATTTTTAAATATTTTATTGCATGTGTGGTGTCGGCAGCTTGATGTTACTGGATAAATAATTAAAAGAATCAACATTTATTTGAAAACCTATACAGGTTTAATATTTTTATTCAATGGCCAAAAATGTCGATGCCAATTAAATAAAAATATTAATTCAATTATAATATCTTGGTGCTGTCTTGTTTTTTTTATAAACCGTACGTACGTTTTCCAAAAAGATGTCAATGGTTCTACGCAAGACTTTTAATTGCATGTCGAATTTGACGATATTTTATATTTAATCCAAATAATAAATTGATAAAATATTTCATTTCTCTTAAATAGACATTTTACATTATTGTATATATTGAATTCAGATTTAATTGAAAAATGTGCCATTTTTGATATACAAAGCAGAATATTATTTAATGGACATTTTATTGACAGTCATTTGCGGCAATTGCTTCTGTTGATAAAACGTATCTTCTGTAAAACATTTTTTTTAATTATCTTGTCTGTAATAACACGCTAGGCTTGCTGTTGTATAAAATTAAATAAAAATATTTATTTAAATGTTGCAATTAGTTTCATTTTTCTATTTTGGTCTTTATGTTATTTTGAGGTCAATATTTTGATTTGACAAATTTCTGCAATTTTTTATTTCTCACTTTGTTTCTATTAGTGATTGTTGGCATGGTTCAGTCCCCTGTGTATTTGTGCTGTGCTTTACTAGCTTTAAAATTGTTATAATAGAATGTTTGCGCATTACTGTTAGATGGGTGATATTTATGTACAAATTATTTTGAAAACTGTTTGTCAATTTAATGATGATTATAATATAAAGCTAGTACAAAATTTACATTTGATTTTGTTAACAATTTTACTTTATCTCAAACTATTTTCATTCAAAGTTACAAACTGGTGTAATTTTTTGCTAAAAATATTACCTATTGATTAGTAGCGATTGGCGAATCTCCAATTCATATTACTTACGAATCGAATATTCCACAGCAGTATTATCTCTAAAACGTTCCAGTGCTCTAGAACAGATATGCTATGTTGTATAATTTCACTTAATTAAATGTAAGATATAATGCATTAAATTGCCAGATATAATCATATACTATTACTGTATGCGAATGTAGATATCTAAACCATATTGAATCTTCCCTTAGAGCATTAAAATGCCAGGAAAATAAAGCAATTTACCTTAAATTACGGCTGTTTTAAAGCAGGTCTAAATATAAAAATAGCCCATTAAAAAGGAAAATTCTGCAATTACCTACCACTTTCCTTACATGTATATTTTCCCCATTTGCAAACGATTGCTTTACAACCATAATTTATACCGTAATAAAGGTGATAGCACAATTATCCGCACACAATCTTTATTACTTTTTTACCATGGTTACCCCATAATGAATAATATATTTTTTTATGTTTAACGCGTTGTATTCTAATAACGCGAATGAGTCTTGTCATTAAAATAGAACCAACACGAAAGTATTATTTAATAAATCAATAATAAACTTTAGTGCAACTATAATTTTTATTTTCTATAAAATTCACTACGACGCCGACGTGCTATTTTAATCTTGCTTAATAAAACACTGTAATCAGATTTTTATCTATTGTGTGTTGTAGCGTGCTTTAATTTTAGAAATCTGATTTCTTACTGAATTTAAAAGTTCATTGCAGATTGTTATTTTTTATTTTTGTGTTCAAATCTAAAATATAATCAAGATATTTCTTTGTTAAAATTTTTGCGAGAAATGTTTGTATTAAAATCAAGTTATTTTCTTGGCAAACAAACTTCCTGCTGTATATTGTATTATTTTTATCAGCATTATAGGTCTATAGTTTTGTACACAATTTCTAAATGTCAGATGTTATCTAATAAATGATGTTAATTTAAAAAATGCATGTACATTCTGGAAATTAAGTTTGTAACAGGAAATGTTTTCGACGGAGGTTTTCTGTGTTGTAAATGCTCACTCTATACCGAGGGAATTATTTTGTAAATTTAAACTGAATTTCTGATTTCCGCTTTACACTCCAAGGAACAGGAACTAATGTTACTTGGTTTTGTTATAGGTGTTTCGCCTAGTTCCATCCAAACCCCTTTCTACACTACATTTATTCAACTATCCTCATGCGGCTACAGTGTGACTAATTTACACGCACCTTATATACATATTAATTAAAATTTAGTTTCCTCTAATTAAATGTGGTGCTGGTTGGTCGTCCGTCCTACTTTACAAGAGGGACACATTGACACATACCAGTTAGGATTAACAGAAATAATAACAATAATTAATTTTAATATATTCACTCGAAACACAATTTCTGATGTATTAATCAGTATAATGAATTAAATGATTTGTTTATTATATGTAAGCAAAATTTTATTATACTAATTTTATTCAATTTTTCCATTTAATTCAACGTGTCAGTCTGAATATTGCTAATTAGCATAATTACGCATACAGCTGATAAAATGGTTTTTTCTGTCACACCAAGCATGGCATAGTATTAAAGTACCATTGCTGAAAATATACGTTTTGATATGCTATTTATAATATACAAGGATCATCATCATATATGAACTGGTAAATGATCGGGATTGATGTTTCAGATCAAAACAAAGATTATCGTCGTAGGCTGAGTTTTAGTTGTAATTAAAACATAGCTTGAACAAAATGCGAATGGTAGAAAATTTGATATAACAACATAAGAAACAGAAGAAAAGTGTGGGGGTAGGAGAATAGCATACAATTAAAAACAGTGTATTTTCAATTGACATGCATACTGTAGGTTCCGAATACTATCTAGATGTAGACGTTTAAGAACTTAATAATTTATGGGTTGGTGTATTTTTTTATTAACTATAAAGGCGCTAATTTTAGTACTGCTACCAAATAATATTGTATAGGAGTGTATCTGAGTTACCTAAATAAATACAAACCGGGTCATGCCGTTCTTTTTTAGGGTAGGCATAACATAGAGTACAACAGCCATTTCTCTACACATCTTTCTCTCCTTACATTCATCTTTTGCTTTTTATTTTTTTATTCTATAACATGAAATAATAGTTATGAACCTTGAATGAACCTCAAACACTTTTGATATAGTTTGTATTGTACAAACGGGTAAAGTAAAAATTGGTTAAAAAGGTCAAAATGGTCAAAAAGTTACTTTGAATAATAACAATGTTGTTTTAAATATTACGGTCGTTCTCCAATTTATTGTTAGTGTATTTAACGGGTTTAAAAAAGAATGATGCTAATTGAAAATATTTTTGTATAAATAACAAAAAAAAAACAATATTAATAACAAAAAAATAAGTTATTGTATAAAATTGTAAAAATGTTAATTAAAAATAGGCTACAAAAATTATGAACGTATTTCACAACTTGTAAGAAAAATCTGAAACTTGCTATAAACTCTAGAAACTGTAGGTGTGCGTTCAAATTTACAGGGTCGCGGCGCCCGGACGTTAGTATTTTGTCCGAATGCAATTATAATTTAACTGCTCAAAGACGTATACTTAAGCCGTTTAAAAATTTGAAATAAAAACGGCAAATAGAAAAATTTTACTCAACTTTGGAATTTCGATAAATGTGGCATTCGTAGTTATGGCTAGTTGATTAGGATAATTCAGCTGAACTTACCTATCATTTTTCAATGTAGCTACTTACATAAATTTATATCGTCAAAGATTACGAATATCGTATGTGGTATATTAACTGATTATTCAAAAATCACTTAATTCAATTAATTCAATCAATAATTAGGTTAAAGTGTCGACTGTTGATAGACCTTTTTGCTTTTCACCGAATGTTATTTTTAATGGGAGAAACCAAAATAAACTATAAATTGGAACGCATCCCAAAAATGTAATTCTTTCTTCTAACACTTTCTATGAATTTTGAAGACTTCTTAAAAACTCAATTGTTTTTGGAAAATGTAATGATATTAGCAAGTTGTCTAAAATCTTATTTGAACTTAAATCTTATTTGAACTTTCTGGGCTGATTTGTTGTTTGTATTTTTGAGATTGTAATTAGTTTTAAAGAGTTTTAAAGTTCATACTCTTCTGTTGTAGTCTAAAAATGATGCAATTCCGGCAAGAAAATATTATAAAAATGCCGAACAACTTCTATGGTTTGCTTAAATTTAAATAAAAATAAAATTTGTCAAAAAAGTTAAAAAAATTAATTTTGCAAAACAATTGTGCCGATGTTCATACTTATTATTTTGAATATAATTATTTCCAGTATTAAAAGCAAGGAAAATTTTAAAACCGCTTTTTTATGACTCACCGTGCATCTTTATAATATCTTGATAGTGTTTTATAACAACGGAAATTTTTTTGATAAAAAAACTCTAATTTTTCATTAATCTTTAAACTTTTCTATAAATTAGAAATTAAATTTTTATTACGAACTTTCTTTCTAAGTTTACTATCAAACTTAGACGACTATGAAAGCATTAATATGGGCATTTTACCACAGTTTACCTTACTACAAACCTCAAATGCTTTTTACAAACTTTAATATCTGTTTATCTTGATATTTTTATTTTTAAATAGTTGATTTTATTTTTTTTTAATTATAATATATGTATATACAATTTAAAAACTGTTTAACGTTAGTTTTTAAGTAACTAATTCACTTTATTTTCAATTTTATTTATTCAAAAAAACATATTAATTACTACTAATTAAAGAAAATTGCATTAACATTTGCTTTGATGAAACTTAAAAAATATTTAAGAAATATAGCCAGGTTGGGAAAATTATACTATAAATATTTTTGATAAATATATCGAAACAGTAAAGTAATATAAAATTTCTAATCACTTCATCATCACTTTTAAGATATGTATAAAATTAATCAATTATCATTCAAGTAGTTAATTAATTTCTTAAATGCGGCGACGTTAATCCTCTTTCTAAAACTTTTTGTTTGCAATTTACGAGTACAAATTACTAATATTTCCCTGTATCGCCCACAAAGCGTATATTGTTATGAACCTATTTTCCGAGCCTTCCACAACACGTTGAAAAAAATCTATATAATCCTTTATTAAAAAAGTTTCCTCGTTTCGGAAGGCGGACAAACCTCATCAAAATTTAAATTTGCGTTGCGTTTGTAGGCGGCTGCTTGAAATTTTAAGATGTATGTACAAGCAAAAAATAGGTGGCAGCGCGCTCACTTTGCAATAAAACCATCGCATAAATTAAAAACTTTCTGGAGCATGCACGAAAAAAGGGAGGACGAAAAATAAAGTAGGGTGTGTGTTTGTGTATGTGTGAAAAAAGGAACGAGCCGCCAACTAGTTCATTTTATAGTTGGAAGGGATGAAATTTATGGTTGACACTTTGCTAGTGCAGAACTGAACAAAAATTGGGTTAAAAAGTTTTTTATACGATTGTGTTATCAGAAAAAAAATGACGATTCTTGACAATTGTTGCTTTTTTATTGGTTTGTATTTTCGAGGGTGTGTTTTTATTATATTTGCTCAATAAAGTTTTATATTAAGTTGAACTTATAAGAAAGCGGCCTTATTTACTTTGATTTTGCTGAAATTTACAATCTATGCTCATATTTTAGTTTTACGGATATAACTATTACTTAATTGTGAATTAATATAATTTTTGCTGGCATGATTTATGTTTTTAAAGACAGTTTTATAAAAAAAAAACGAAAAGTAGTAATGAGAAACAAAAGTTTATTCTCAGATTAATAAAGTTTTCTAAAAGATTTCCTTCGTTTTGCTAAATTTGGTTCAGTTCAATTAAATTGTGATCTTATAAAATCGCAGACGGCCCGAGTATTTTGCGATTATCCGGAGGGAACTTGGCAGATTGCTGTCTCAATTGTGAAGTTCTCTCTGCTGCAGACTCTCGCCGCGAGATTTATAAGCGCAATAAGGGTGGCAATTAAATCGATGTTTAACATTTTCTCGGGGCGCAATTAATCCCAGCGCTATTGATGCACCGGCTTGTGCTATGTTCTAAAATCTTATTGGATTTAATAAATCAATCAGATTTTTTTACATTTTTTATCTGAATGATAATAATAAAAAACATATTTTGCAAAGCGTTTAAAGCGCTTAAAATGTTTGCTGAAATTAATTTATCACAAATTTAATCAAAGATCATTATTAATATCTTAATTTAATTTTGAATAAATTGATGTTTACAACATTTACTAAATTATTAAAAGTCAATCTGTTTATTTTGTCATTGTTATGAAAACTATAATTCGCTTAAATGCAATCTATTAGCTTATTTCATTTTAAAATAAAACCTATTTACATGCACTATTAAAATATGTATTTTGTTTAAATTGAATGCTTTCAAGTATAATGGGTCAAGATTTTATCAAAAAAGTAAATTAATCAAACATTGCAAAAATAAAAGTGCCACATCTGCGCTTATCCGCAGTTCGTTCATTTGCATTGTTCGGTCGGCGGCGATGATTGATAATGCTCGGGGAATGGTATCAATCATGTTTTTGCTTGTACGTTAAGATGTTTAATAGTGTTCGGCGGGCCTACGGGTGGGTTTACGTGCGTGCTTTTCAATTTCACGCGGTTCAAATTTCTCTTTTTTATACAATCCCTCCCCGTCACAGTATTGCGGATATTACATCGTGGAGGCACATATTCCTGTTTGCACAGTCAACACGCTTCCTAGGAGCAGATACTCAGTTAAATTTGCTACGCGAACTGTTTGCTGTGAGCTCAGCTTACGCATCTGAAGCTTATTTTCTTTCACACAAACGGTTCTAGGTATTATAAGACAAAAATTGCACTTCCATAAACATATAATTATAAAGTCTGAGTATTATACAATTAATTATGATTAAACAACAACACAGTTTCTAGAAAAATTCCAAAAAATAATACAAAATCATCCTATTTGTATTTTTATTGTATGTATTTGCAGTATAAAAACTAGCAACGCCGCGAAAGTTAATTTTAGGTTGACTGAATTTTTGGATATTTGCCCTTTTTGTAGAAAGGGGTACTGTACGTTTGGTAACAAAGAACAGGTATCTATGTTTTTTTTGTGGCCGAATTGGACGTTACTATAGGCTATCTTGGAAACTAAAGTTTCCAAAGACAACGTGTTTTTTCGAATTCAGCTGATTTCTATTATGGCTATTTGGTTTATTTTTTAAGGTATTTAAACAGGACTAACACTTCTCATGGGCACTGTTTTACGTAGAATCTATAGAAACTATAAATGTTTCAGATTTTTCGGAGATTTTTATAACTTTTTTTTCAATTGGAAAAGAATAGTGCGCTATATTTTTATAAAATGTAGAGAGATGAAAAAAAAAGAAACATTATTGTTGTTTTTAGATGTACTTTCGTTATCTAGGACCTTAGTATCTGTAAAGAAAAATATAATTTTAGGAATATCAGTGTTGTAACGCAATCATTTTGATTTTTCTTCAATTATTATTTATGTACCTACATTTTATAAAAATATGCACTCATTTGAGATAAAGTTGAACGAATATCTGAAAACGTTAAAATTTAAAAAAACTAACTACGTGCCTGGATTATGTAAATAAACTTAAGAAATAAACCAAATAGGAGTCATAAAAGAAATCGGTTGATTTTGAAAAATTACGTTTTTTGAAACATAAAATCAAAGAAAGATATTTTTACTACCATTAAAATCATCTCGCAAAATTAGCTCAGTACTGCCTTATCAAAATTCTTCTAGCATTTTTAGTTTTTGAGCCTACAATAACGTATAAATTTGTCGACCCTGGTGAAAGAAAAAGTGCGCACCGCTAAAGATACCTAACTTTAAGAAAGCAGATGAAAATTCCAAAAATTTTGTCAACCTAAAGTGTATTGTCACAAACTTTGCTAGCTGTCGTACTATTATTAAGATATTATATATTATTTATTTTAAAATTGACATGTTTTCTGGAGGAATTGTATTAGAATTACATGAGGACTAGAATAGGGAAAAGCTTTGCTAGGAGATTTGTGGAATTTTTTTGGCAAACAAATCACATGTAGCTGCCCCGGTTACTGCTTATTTTCTTTTAGGGGACGTATCATGCACATTGTTTTCATCACATAAAAATCAGGGATCTGAACCTAACCAAAACCAGATGAACTGCCCTAATTTTCTTTAACATCAACCGATCCGTATAAAGAAAAACAAAAACTATATATCTCTACCGAACTAAATGGCTTTAATCGGTTAGAACTTATTTTAATTTTTCCGTGTTCTTAAAATCCATCCGTCACCGGATTTTCTTTGGTAACAAAAAATATACGTTTATTTTTAACATACAAATGCAATGCAAAAATTTTAAAATAACTGTTACAAAATAACAGTTACAAAATAACAGTTAAAGAATAACCGTTAAACATAGCGTGTTTTATTATTTAAAACAAAAATTTGGAATTAGATACACAAATTACATAAAACAGTGTATTTCTATTGTAATATATTTTCTAAAAAAAATATCTTACAAAAATTAATTGCAGAGTAGAAGGAAATAACAAAAAAATGACAATTTGTACTGAAAAGAATTACTAAAACTTTTATGACAGAAATCTCACTAGAAGTTACGATAATGGGAGAAAATTGAATAAAATTGCAATTTATTAATTTATTTAAACTTTTATAAATTTTTATAAAAAACTACAATATATACCGAATACTTATAAAAATTTATATTTATAATTAAAAAAAAAATGCACAATACAACTTTTATATATTTATCACGAATAATTTATTAGACCATAACTGTCGACCATTTACCTGGTTATCATCATACTGTGATATATCGGAACCCACAATGTAAAGTTATTTAAAAATTTCGATTTACGACAGAAAAATAACTTAAATTGTGATCGTTGTCAGAAAACCTACAAAAATGCGAATTACTACAAATTATATTTAAATTTACTTTTGGTCCGAATTTTCCGTCGCAGATCTTTAAAGTCGC
>JARJEC010052913.1:0-27647 GCA_030264575.1 Tachinus sp. AB-2021 | reverse complement strand
GGTCAGCCTTCCCGTCTATGCCTTGGTTTTTCGGTGTCCAGACCAGGCGTATTTTGTTGTTTGTAGCCAGTACCACTAAGCTATCTATGCAATCCAAGACCAGTTTGGATTTTATTAATGGCGATAGTAACGCCTGTAATGCTGCTTGGCTGTCGGACATGATGGTAATCGGTCTGTTACATTGAACTCCCGACTCCATCAATGGCGGCAATATATATTTGTATAGATTTGTTGTGTATCTAAGTTTATATGTCTGGTAGTTCTTCAATGTATTCTATGACTTTATTTATGTGATGTTGTATGTCTTTGAATACGTCAGTTACTGTTTGTTTTTTTGTTTTTGTAAGTAGCATTTGCCTTCTAGTTGTGTATTTTATACTAGGATGTTCTAGGATGTGCTCTGTGGCTTCGACTGTGTCCTTATTATTTTATTAGTTGTACTTTGTGAAATGGTGAGGTTAGTAAACCATGGTTTACGGGTTGGTACCTGTTGGATTTTCTTATAAATTCTTCCGTTGGCTGTGTTTTCATTGTATGTTTCTGAAATTTTCTTGTATTTATTTTTGTAGTTGTTGTTTGTAGTCCTGCTGGGGAATATTGATGTTTGTGATTGGCTGGATAAAGTTGTCGGCGGCGTGGTCCGCTAGATCGTTTCTATTTGGAGTGGCTTTGTATCCATTGTAGTGTTATATCATGTCTGTAGTAGTGTAGATTTTTTGCGTGATTAAGCTTGTTTTTTTAGGAAAGTGTAGGATTCTTTAGGTTTAGAGTGCAGCGAGAGAGTCGGTTACAATGGCGTGTTTTGTGGTGTTGTTTGTTGTTATTAGGTATAGAGCAAAGTTGATTCCAATTAATTCTGCGGTTGTAATTAAAGCTATCGTTTGGATTTTTAAATCAGCAATTTTCTTTGTTTTGGGGTTTACAGCTGCGGCAGCGGTATAGTTTATTTTTTTGGATCCGTCTGAATCTTTCGTGTTCTTTATATGTTTTTTCTATGTGTTACATAGTTTTTGTTTTGAGAAGGATTTTGTCTATGGATTTGGATGTATTGGTAGGGATATTGGTGTAAATTTTGATTGGGTTTCTAGTACATCAAGGTGGGCTGGAACAACTGAGTTTTTGTAGCTTTGTTTGTTGATATGCTATAACATCTATTGGTTTTGTTTTTACAGTAAACTTGGTTACAGCATTTTATAAAGTGTTTATTTTTTATATGTTTTATATGTTGATGAATTGTTGTGTTTGAGAGGTATGTAGCTATTTTTAGTTTTATTTGTAATTGAATTGAAAGTTCTCCGGAATCGCTGAGTAAGGCGTCAATTGGTGTTGTGTTGAGCGCTCCTTGACGTATTCTGAAGCAGGTGTTTTGTATTGTTTGTAGGCTTTTCAGTTTAATTTACTTTATTTTACCATTTTTAATATTCTTTATTTGGTTTATTTCGTATCATTTTTTTAACAATAAACATCTAATAGTTTCATGTTTAGTTTATTTTTATTATACGTGCATATTTATACTTTATATCTTGGCCTCATATATTTTCTTAATTTTTCAAGTTCATTTATTATACTAGAAATAATATTAAACTCAAAGAAACTTTTACTTAGCGATTTGAGTTTTGCTTGGTGTAATATATAGACCTTCAAAGCTTCAAATTTGCAGATTTACAATTATGAAACTGTGTTTTGTTTCCTATCAATAAAATTAAGTTTTATAATTTTAATTAGTAGTAGTATAACTCTATATTTAAAATATTTTCTAAATATAATATTTTAATTAAAAAATCAAAAAATGCAGAAATAGTTATTTCTTCCAATTTAGTAAATTTTAAATTTAATTATCTAATAAAATTTGAATAACATCGGTCGACTCAATAACTGAAAATTAATAAATTATTATAAATGCCTTAGATATCTAATGTCAACTACAAAAATACAAAGAGTGCTTAGCACATAATCTAGACCACTGATTGAATTATAAATAAACCAGTTCCAATAAGATTTTATTCTTATATATCTTATTGGTTATGATATTTGTTCTTTGGTAACCATGCGTAGCTATAATATATTTTTGTGATACTTGTTAATAAAATTATATTTAATAAAACGGCTGTTGTTATAATATTATTAATTAATTAAAATTTACCAAATTAGTATAATCAATAATATTTTTTTGGCTACTATTCACAATTAAAATTTCAAAATTAATTGTTAGGATAACAAAAAACAATTTGATAATTGTAAATTTGCAATTTTAAAGCTTTGGTAGTCTATATTACATATGAAAACCTCAAATATGTAAGTACAAAGATAATGCCGAAAAGCTCTCCTCATCCTTCTGTGGCCAACCACTCGTACAATATTTTACTTTATTTTTTTTATTTTGGTGTTGTTTATAATTAATAAATTCATTTTGTATTTTGTTTTTTTAAATTATATCTTTGAATTTATTTTGCACTTGATTTTTTAAACTGTCCTAAAGCAATCTGACGTTTGTAATGAAGGTGTGGAAAACTTAATTTCAGTTCATGTTGCTTGAATAGACAAAAGGTTATCACTACATACTAATTATATTATTTAATCTGATAAGAAGCATATATTAAATTTAATGAGAGCCATATCCTGAATATACATTTAAATAGATTTAAAGTAATTTATACTAAATAAAAGAGCAAACATAATGGTTTGCTACTAATAAAAATTATTTCGTTAAAATAATTGATGAGTTTTGCTATTTAACAAAAGATAATATTAAAATTTGTGATTAGGCAATAGATTACAATAATGAAAACTTTTCCGTGATGTAACATTAATATATAAAAAATAATTTTAATTTTCAATTATTTAATATAAACCAATCAACGTGATATTTTTGCTGCCTACAAAACAACTGATTACGCCGTTCAAATAATTTCAAGCAATCATTTTAATTAAAACAGACAATCAAACCTGTAAATACGCAAAATCACTATATGAATTGATTATCATTTTACTTTTAACACACACATAAAAAATCAATACCTGAAACACGATAAGATAATAATCACAATTAATAATACATATTATTAAAAAAAAAGTCCAGCGTTATACAGGAATGGGACTGTAATGAATAATCGATTAAATTTTAAATTGAAACGTGTGTGTATTATTATATTTATTTATAGTTATACTTTAGGTGTTAATATTTTTTAGTTTCTTTCCGAGTAAAACCAACTATTGTGTCGCATCCCCCAAAGCAAACAATAGAAGACGTTGAGTAATTTTTTTAATTTGAAATTATAAATGGTATATCTGAATCAAATGTTTTACTACATACAATGTGTAGTATTTTTGAAATTTTGTACTAATATTTTGTTTAATATTTTTTATATTTATTCAGGGAAAAATCTCATTTTTACAGAGAAAACACAAATTACATAAAATCATTTCATAAAATATTGCAAAATATTGAAAAATTTTACAGTAGCTATATAATTACATAAATTTGTCTGAATTTTCTTCTGTAGATTAAAAAAATGTTTTTAAGATTTGCGTATTTTTTGTAATTTGTTAGAATTGCGTAGAACTGTTTGTGTAGTTTTTTTTAAATGGTTTGTTTCTTTTAAAATTATGTGATATTTTTAAAGGATGTTTGAGATGAAGCTTTTGAGGACCTTTTTTTGCAATTGTTTAGAATTATGTGAAATGTTGATGTACGTGAAATTAACTTTTATATAGCTTTTGCGATAAAGTCATACACAACATTTGGGAGTTGACAATAAAAAATTTTTGCGCACTACTGATAAAGAGCTTCAAAATTGACGATATGCAATTATTGTATTTTGTTTCATAGTACTTAAGTAGAACATAGTATAAAGTTTAATTTTAAAATTAAAACAAACAAACTATTATTATTTACTTTAATTTAATATAATTTAAATTTAGTTAATCAACAAAATCTGATAACTTGCAGCCTCATAAACTAATCTATGTATACAAGTAAGATAAGCCGTTTAAAGCTTCTACAAACATGAACAAGTAGAAGGAAGTCGTTACAAATCAATGCGCAAACATATTAAAGGCCCTGAGACTAGCATTATCTACATATAGCAACTTTTTCTTTTCTTACTTTCTCTGAACATTTAAAAACAAATTTAACTTAAAAAATTTTAAAAATGATAAAAGAATCGGTAGGCAACTATTATAATCCGACTTTAGACAGATCTAATTAAAGTTTTAAATTCATAACATCCGGTAAAACAAACTTTTAATTTTTCTCTCTTTGAAGAATAGTTGATCCTGAACAAGGGGTTTTGCAAGAATAACTTTAATCTCTTGTTCTTTGTAATAGTTACTACTATGACATTATTAACACAAATCTTAAAAATGTCAAATCCAGATTTATTTTTACTTCAACATTCTGATCTATTATTCCAAAAATTACGAATCATTAATGCAACAACTAGTCATTAATCAACATAGTTTAATACCTGGAGTCTATATACTAACCTCCATAAGTCACAACTCATAATCTCGGATCATAATACATTCTGATAATAACTAATTGTACCGACTAATATAATTTACAAACAACCAACGTCACAACACCAATCTGCCCATCAAATTAAAATAGATTAAAAAGTTAATTATCCAATTTTACGTTGCTACAAGCGACAACAATTAAATGTATAGAATTGATTCACTCTTCATAAGAGAGTACTGGTGCGGGTCAACTTGGTAAGTAAGTCCGACAATGAACTGCCACATTCGATTGAAGACTTAAAAAAGTCAATTATATCCAGCATCGTCTTGACGGAATAGTATTGGTAAGTTTCAATCAAACTTCAGTACAGGCCAAATACCGGTTTTTGGATGGATACTCATATTAGGGGGTTTAATGTACTGCTTTTTGGTTTAAAGACAGCCGTGATTTCGTTTACTCAATGCATCGACTTAGTTCTGTGTCACGATTGAGAAGAATTTGTCCATCCTTGCATCGATAATTTTTTAATAATTTCGGACGTTCGACAAACACATCTGCCATTTCTATTACGAGTTTTCTCAAATACGGCAGGCAGGTTTTTTGATAAGGTTAGACAAATGTTTAAAGATTTCTTGCAAAAAGGTTTTTCCTTAGAACAGTGTTTGTGTGAAACCTTATCTGTGTCTTTATTCTCTGATGATAAAAGATTTTCTAAAATCATCTTGATTAATTCTTCCATGTTTATTGAAACTATTATTTTTCAATTAATCTTCTCTGTCCGAATTGAACAGTCTGCTTGTCTTATTCAGTCTTATTGGTGTAATAATTTCTATAAAATTTCATATTTTAATTTATGTAACTCTTCAAAAACTTATTAAATGTTAATTATTATTATTTAATTAAATTTACCGTTATTAATTATTTTTATTTTATAATCATAAGAAAAATTAAATATTAAAATAAAAATAGAATAAAACTTAGATAAATAGTGCATTTCTTTAAAAATTAATTATTTTATTACATATATTATTCTCACATATTCTTGTTAATATGTTCTTAATTATGTTTTTAGTTAGTTAATAACTATTAGTAATTAAATTTTAAAAAATCAATTTTATTATAAAATATACAAATTTTACCAAAGCGTTACGTGTCCAAAGAACTCAAGTAACTAACCATACCTACTGGTATGGTATTTAAAAATGTTGCTTAGTAGCAACATTTTTAAATAATTTCTACTGTTAACAAACACAAAATTATTGAGTATTTGTATTTGTTGTTACTTTTTTGCAAAATTTACTAAATATGTTTTTTTGCATTTATAAAATTTTGAGTATCAAGTTTAATTATTAATGTTATTTTTCAAACTGCATTAAATTCATTTTAGTTAATTCTAATTGAATATAATGGGCATGAATTGTTTGGATCGTAATCATAGCAATGTTATATTATTTATAAGTTGAAATAAAAACTATAATACGCGTGTGCGCTATTTGAAACACAAACTTGTTTACTAATAAAATATGCAGATATGGTCATAAACATTATTATCAATTTGAAATGAATGAAATGATTAAATAAATCACTTTGAAATTTGTATATTATAGTATAGTAAAAGATATTCTTGCGAAAAGTTTTGATGAAGTTTGAATGATTGAATCATACAATATTTAATATCAATTATATGTGATAAGTGTAACTGTATACATTAAAGAAAGGTCAAGCAATTATAGCAAATGTAATTATCCTTTTTTAAGTCCACACATTAAAAAAGAATGTGATATCGATTGATTTATGATCAGCAACAAGAAAAGTGAATATTATACTGTTTTACTAATTTATGTATTAAAAATGGCTTGTGTGACATAGAATGTGCGCTGTATATAATATAAATCCACGCATTTCATGTACAAATGGCGGATTTTGTCATATAATTTTGATGAAGCTGCGCACCGGCGTCGAAATGCGACGCTGCCCTTAAATTATCAGTAGCCAGGCCGCGCTAGTGTCGTTAGGTGCTCCTATGAACATTTTCTAAAATCGACGGCGTTGGTCCTTGTAAGTACACATTTATTTACATTTCACAAATTAACATTCAGTCATATTAATATTAAAAAAACGCACTTGATAAAAAATATTAAATAAAACAACAACCACAGGCATGTTTATTTTCACGGAATTGAATGAACCAATTGTAAATACATACTATAATAACATAATACTTAGTATTGTTATTATTTATATTTTTGCTAATATGCTGTTCGTTGATAAACCGAATTTTCAATCGGCATTCACTTGTTTTGTGGTTGGAATAAACATTGTTTTAAATGCTTTTGAAATCAATTGATGTTACATTAATTTTTCATCTGATTGATTTAAAAATTGCATTTTTTTCTTATTAATGGTAATAATTATTAAAAATATATTTAGATTAAATGCCACAATCCATATAGAAAGTGAAAGTTGTCGATTTGTTTTTTTTTTTTTTTGTTTTTGTTATTGTTATTATTGTAATTAATATTTAATTAATTTTAAAAGTGATTAAAAAATATGCATTATTAAGAAATGTCGACTAAGGCGTGTCGTATAGGGTTTTAGGGTATATGTCTTATATATTTTAGGGTGCGCGTTTTGACCAGTGGTCGGCGACTCGTGGGTGGAACTATTGATCCACAATACGCTCACTCTCACCCTCACATACTTCTCATTTGCGCTGTCCGTTATGTTTCCATTCGTCATTATGTTATTCTGATAGCTGTGTTGCCTTTATCTGATGATCAATAATTTCCCCACTTCTTGGAATCCACATTATATATTTTTGGTGTATGTACATTGCGTTTATATTTTTATTAAAAATGAAATTAAGATAATATTTTTATTGAATGCGTGCTTGTTGTTTTAAAACGTGCTATATTACAATGGGTTAGATATGGGGCAAAATCAACACATTTAGTAAAACATATTAAAATTTATCTGTATTATATTTAATATCAAAATAATCAATATTTTCATATATTTTTATTTTATTTCGCGCTCTCATTATCTTATTTACATTATTATTATGTAAACTCGGAGTTTAAATATTTATTGGTTTCACTTAAAATAGGCTTATCTCTTTTATCGCGTTATTATTAATAATAATCGGGACGTGAATTAACAGAAAAAAATAGTTGTGCGGCTATGGGTTTTATTTATTTCAATACTTTGATATAAAAATTGATTTGATTTCCTACATGCAACATTTTTCTATGAATTATTTTACTCTCGTGCAAGAGGGGGTAGTTTTACTGTATAAGGGTGGGGAGGTCAGTTCGTAGTTTACCTCATTACACTTTATTTTTATTTGTGTGTGTGAACATAGTGCACATGTTATGCGGGGACTGTTACAGTATATACGCGTTCTTTTTTCATTCCTTGGTTGCTTTTGTGTGTTTGTGTGAATTCTACCTTAATATATTTTAATTGGATTTTTAATGGTTTGTTTTTATTAATAATATTTTAATTAATTAATTAATAATGTGTTGAGGATATGTTTGCTGGGGCCTCAGCACACCATTATTGATAATTAAATAAAAATGATTCAAATTTAATTTATGTTTTTGTTCTTAAAAGGGACCTGTGGTAGTATTGCATGTCGCCAAAAAACCAAGATGATGACATCGGTCACATTACCCTCCAGTTCTGGTCCAATACATGGCGGATTTTCAACCTCCGTTGCAGAAGATACCACCGTCAACGAGCGCGACTTCGAACCGCCGCGACCAGTAAAACGATGCTTGGCCACATCTTTCACAGATTCTTGCAAAAAACGCCGCAAACAATCGACGCCCGTGCGAATCTCGGCTGCTGATTTGCCACCCGAAGGTAAGCCCCCAGTCTCGACCCCCGAACCAGAATCAGTTTGTCCCATCTGCCAATTAGTCTTCAGCAATCCTGAACTCCTACAAACCCACTTAACAACTGAACATGTCTCATTTGAAACTAAGAAAGAACCTGAAGATTCGCCGGCACCGTCAATCAACGATATATCAGAATCTCCTCTCATTGACCAACAAATACCCAAACAAGAAATACCATGGATGTCCGAGTTGCCGAATAAGGAATGGATATCTCCCAACTTATTATCTTTCTCACCTGCAAATCACATGTTCATGGGATTACCATCGTTTCCTCAACCGGAATCAATGCCGCCCAGACAGCCCATACGCATTTTCAACCCTGACGCTTATTGCGAGCTATGTAACAAAGAATTCTGCAACAAATACTTTTTAAAAACACATAAAGCCAATAAACACGGGATATATTCTGACCCGCCAGCATCGGACACTAATATGGTCGGATCTGTAAATATACCATCATACGTAAGCAACATAAAAGTACCAACAACAACATCATCGGATCCAATAAAATCGGACAAACCGATTTCATCATATGCAGAAATGTTTCCAAATCCATACGCCAATAAAATATATAATAAAATAACAAAACCAATATTTGATTCTGAAATTAGTGAAAATAATGTCGCGCATATAAACGGATTGCCCAATAACACCGACGAGCGTAGTGATGAATTACAGGATGAATCTTCAAGCCCAAGACAAGATGCGGCATTCCTGAAACAGGATATGAATTCCAATCAAGAAGCTATGTTCTTTACATCACCTAGTAAGATGTCCCCCGGTCAGCAAGCACGCGAATTGGATTTATCTAATCGGCTTAGACGTATCGGCGTCATGAATCCTAAAGCGTTTTGTGAAATATGCTGCAAAGAATATTGCAATAAATACTTTTTGAGGACGCATAAAATGAAACGCCATGGCATATTTATACCCGATGATAGAGATAAAGATATGAAAATGGACTCGTTGGGCATTCCATATATACAAACGAGTCCCCTCAATTTGATAATGGCTGAACAATCAAATAGTTCAGATCGTAAGACTTCATCTCCTTCTGATATAAGTTGTGAAATATGCGGCATTAAATTCCAAAATTTGAGCTTGTTCCAATTACATAATGTTAGCGTGCATTCGAAACTGCCTTCAAATCCAGATAGCGAGGAAAAGAAATTGGGCGATGTTAACGAGAAGGCGGTCAATTCAAGCGCGGATAGTATTAGTGAAGATTTGCAGAAATTGCAAACTATGATTTTGCAGCTGAACGATTTGGATGTGAATAAAGCGAATAGCACGTGCAACACATGCAAGAAGGAATTTGAAAATCGATATTATCTGCACGCGCATATGATGACGGAGCATGGCTTGCTCTTGGATGATAACGATGCTGATAAATCCATTGACACCGACACAAACATTAATAACAATTCAATGTGTGATTTGTGCGGAAAGGATTTTCAAAATTACGAGGATTTAAAGAAGCATATAATTGAATCGCATAGAATATCCGATGTTAAAGATGAGTTCAATAATGGGTTCACGACACCTGAAAAGGGGCCCGTACCTGTACCCGTGCCGGTATCCGGACCCGTGCGGACACCTGTCGTCAATGCAGCCGTGTCGGAAAGACGCACCTCAATGAATTTAACACCTACCAGTAGCTATTGTGAGATTTGCAATAAGGAGCTGTGTAACAAGTACTTTATGAAAACTCACATGCAACGCATGCACGGCATTGAAATTGAAAACGGCGCACAGATAGGCGGCGTTATTTGTGACATTTGTAATAAGGAATTGTGCAGTAAATATTTTCTACGGGTGCATAAACATAACACGCATGGGATTGTCGAATACGGTACTAGTTTGCTGCAGCCGCGAAAATGCGAGGAGAATCCACCCACGTTGCCCGTAGTCGAGCCGGATCCCGCATTAAAACCCGCCGATTTGGCAGATTTGAGTCATCGCTATTTTACACATTTTACAGAAGTTTGCACTATATGTAGCCGCCGATTTCGGAGTACCAAATGGCTAAAAGCTCATTTGTTAAGTGATCACGGGTCTGCTGGTGCTGAAAAGTGGGCGGAATTAGAGCAGCAATTGCAACACACGATGGGTCAACAACAGAATAAATCAATTACACCATCTAGTAGTATAATAAAACATTCTCAGGTTGAAAGGGTGAGTCCGACTCTAAAGATACCAAATAGCAACTCGGAAGCGTCCCAACCGCAGCATAAAGTTGGTTTGCAGAATGTGCTTTCGAGTATATTCGGTGCCGATGAATCTACAGCGAAGACTTATCATTGTTCGTATTGCCCGTTTTCGACGCCCGTATTGCCGTTTCTGTTTGTTCACGAGAGATCACATTCCATGCAAACTAGCGACGGTGATAATGCGGTTCAGTTAAAGTGTCCCGTTTGTCTCCAATCATTTTCCCAGCCGGACCTGTTGCAACAACACATATTTAGTCAACATCCTTTTATCCCTTTGCCCCCTTTCTTCAACGGCTGTCTCGAAGGCGAGATTTCGAAGGAGCCATCCGAGTCCGCCGATGAGACTGACGACAGGGAGCTTAACACAAAGACCAACAAGAAGCAAGCAATCACACCAACGGCGGCGACTGCAGCGGCTAATGTAATCAGCGTCAAGCGTAAGGCGGTGCGCTTGGAGCTGCCCCTCGAAATGGATCAGACGTTGAAAGATGTGGCGAAGAAATCCCAACTTCCTGCTGTATATGCTCTACCTCAAAACAACACGGGAAACGGAATTTGTAGTAACAATGCGGACGAAGAGACTACGGCTAATTCGCCGGCTTATGTAATGCAAGCTTTCCTAGTTGAGGAATCGCTACAATTAGCGGCAAGCGGCGCCTCAGATACAACCGCCGCAGCTGCTAGTAGTAATAGCAGTTCTGAACACGACAACAACAACAAATTTATGCCATCAATAGTGTTCTTGCCGGTATTACAGAAGTTGACCGCGCCAATCACAGCGACATTCACTCTAACCCCGGCCTAATCCGTTTCCTACACATAGTTTGCATAATAATAGATGTGACATATTTTTTTAAGAAACATTACGGCGATAGCTACACCTGTGATTATTATTTTTTATTTAACTTAAATTAATGTAAATCTATTATATAAGCGTATTCCTATATTTGCAAATGACTTCGTATATTACGAGGTACATATGAGCACATATTTTTATGCAAATACCGGAAAGACTGAGTGAAATTTTATATAGTCTGTTGATTTTCACTTTAAGTATCGAGATACTGATGTTTTGTACGATAAAAGCTTTAGGTGATGTTTATGAAGTTCCTATTTTATCTCTCGATATAACTATTCGTTCACAACTGTGTATGTATTCAGTTATTAGATGTAGCTTGCTCAAAAGTCAGTTAACGTTCCGCATGCCCAGTCCACGCAACTCAGGGTTAACTGAAACGAGTACAATCAGACTTCAGCGGCGTCAAAAAGATGGGCGTCGTTGTCGTCGTCGTTTTCCTGTCTCGAGTTCCTGACTAGTATAGGATATATCAATGGTACCTCAGTAACGGTGGCACCGAGATCCGACAGTCTAAGCAGCATTACCTCCACACTAGTATTAGGAGACGTTGAAGATTAGTCCAAAATGTTGGTGATGGTCTCAGATTGTCCAGCTTCGTGCCACCAAAGCCACCGTGGGACTTATCATCTCATGGTATAATTAATATAAAAAAATTATACATCTACTGTCCCTTGGTTCATCAGTCCGGATCGGAAACCTCGTCACCGGCTGTCGACCAATTGGTATGTAAAATTGTTTCCTTGTTGTATAGTACAAACTGACTACCTTTGCTAATTACTAGTTATAATACTATAAGCTGTGTGCCTTCAGTAATTGCAAATGACCTGCTATTTCATAATGTAACAGCCTGGGTGCTATGAAATATTATATCTATGTTTAACATTGTAAGATACAGAAACTATTTTATTTCCAAAATAATAATACATAATAATAATAAAAATACAAATTAATATTAAAACGAAATGTTCCGAAAAAAGAGAGCACGTGTCCGTATGCAAATATGTTGCATTCATATTCCACCCCTAACACAAAAACAATTTTATCAAAATGCAAATTGTTCCGATCGATTTCTTTACATTTTTCGACCATTGTGATTCGGATCCCTTTTTTCCTAAATTTTGTAAACAGCTGGTCGGATGGTGTAAGGGGGAGACTTAGCACACCCTCATTTTTACCCGAAAACACCCCAAAACTATACTTTTTTTCATATAATCAAAAACCTTGCTGTATGCATCTGTCCGACAACAACTTTGCATATTCACGAAAATTTCACGTAATCGATTTACGCGTAATTGATTCATTCTCTTATGGAAATTTTTATGGGGTGGCGCACGAAAAAAATTATACATAGAACAAAAATCAAGCAGAAAAATCAATTGTGTATTGAATTGAATTGTATGAATTTGAATACGGACACGGGCCATCCGACAATTGAGCTACTTGTGTAACAATACATGCATAATTTATGTACAAGCAAAATGTTCCATAGAAATGGATGTGAACCTTATATATTATAATAAAAAGAGCCTCGCTGGGCCCTGCTGCCCGTGTTCAGATCCGCATTTATATTATTATTATTGCATATAATTATTGAGTCAAAATGTACATGAACGGAAATGAACAGGTCAGCTGGCTGCATCGTGTGTAGGCGAGGGTCCAGGCATTTTATTTCTGTTAAGAACACTCAAAGACATTATACATTTATTATATTATACAAAAAAATATATATAGAGATAGTGGGTGTTCTTTAGGATAAAAATATAAGAATAATGAGCATAAAATCAAAAAATTGCGTGTGCCCTATCCGACCACGTCCGCCATGTTTTATATAAGTTGTTCGTAGAAATATAATGTTCCAGGACTGTTCGGGTAGGATACACCGCTCGGTTAAGTTGTTACGGGTTCTCTTATTGCGTTTTCATTTGCATATATCATTATATAACTTACTATGTTATTACATTCCTATAATTTTTTGCAAGCAGAAAGCATTTCGTTATTTCGTAAATATTAAGGAAATTTAACTCTATATTATGCACACACAAAGAATTATATTTAAAAAATATATATCTATATAAACTTTAATTTATTGCTTTAGGAGTGTCATTAATTGTTGACCGCTTTTAAATAAATTCACCCAATTCAATTTAATTAATTATTAAATTTATAGAACAAATAAGAACGCTTAATATTTGGGCTCAAAATCGCTAGCCCTATACAGAAGGAGGAAGATTTATATTTCATATTTCTTATCGATTTTCCATCCACTGCACATCTCTGCTGGAGTTTCCTATCCTATTTAATAACAAATTGACATGATTAAGTATTATTTATTTCACATAGTTCCTAAAAATTAACTATTATATTTAAATGAAAAAGTATTTATTAATATAGTTGAGTTTATTAATTTGTAGGTAGATTAGATTAGTGTTAGGTATACATACATATACATAAATATAATATATATTCTGGTTGGATAATGACTTATATATTTTTAAAGAACATGATGTGATGCGTGGGAGGGTGGGAGTAAGCAAGAATGTTCTCAATGTCTTTTCACCCTAGTTGTACTTGGTCAGCTAGCAGACTTCCCCTAATAATGGAAAATGGTATAACCCTATATTTTTTCCAAATCCACATTTCAGTAAATTTACGACTCACATATAAAGGCACGGCTCTTGCTGTGCGGCGCGACAACTCCCTGGGAAACTTAATGAAATTGGCCGGCTTTCCAATTATGAAATCGAACCGTCCATTTTTATATCTCCTGGCCCTGAAAACGATCAAAACGATGCGCATCTTTCTAATATTCCATTTTTATTTTTGTTTCTCCAATCTACAACCAACACACTCACACACAATCATATTCAATTTATGAAAAAGAAAAACTCAACTCAACAAAATGGCCGACGTTCGATCTTATATTTTTATTATTATTGCATTATTAATTTTTGCCAAACAAAGTTCCACTTCATTTTATTAACAATTGCAATTTAGATGATTAATATCATAACGAATTCATCATATTTTCCAATTGAAACAACAATCATCAACATAATTCGATTTGTTAAATTGCTTCTTGTTGTTTTAAAGGGAAGCCAATTATTCCCCCAACAACTTTCATCAAATTGAATCGAATCTTATTGGATTCCTAATATATCTTATTGGACTTTTCAATCACCTATACATTTTTTACAATTTCTAATTGCATTTCTGTTGTATATAATTTCAGTCAAACCTGATACTAATATATCTTGTTCCTAATAGTTCTAAGAACGATTGACTATTTTTACAACTTAAGCACATACTGTAGCTGTAATTAAACAGTTCTAGTTTATAATTCTTGTACAGAATGAAATTTGAATCAAATTTGTGATAGCTATGGACTATTTAACTTTTATTTTATCCTAGCTATTTATAGCATAATTTAATTAGTGTCTTAATCATTTTTATATAAGCTAAATATGAACAAATTAGTTAATTATTAATAGCGGAATATCCCCTATTATTAATTTGCTATCAACTTTACAATATCTATGGTTGACGTATATTTATTTATAAATAAAAAAGCCGTGAACAACATATTCTGGACATTACATGACTAAACATTATTACAATTACAATAGCTTTTTAAATTTTGATTTGGTTCTTAAGAGTTTCAAATCAAATTTAATGCATTAGATGCTGTAAATATTCGTAATAATTCTACACCGAGGCTTGGGTATGTTTTCAGCTTGTATTAATGTGGGCCAAGTATTTTTTTCCACTTTTTATTCAATTTTTAGATTTCAAATACATATTTCAAAACCGCGGTGATTAACATTTTAATGACATAAAATTTTCTAACACGTTGCATTTTCTATATAAAAAATGTTCTTTTTCTTTAATATTTGTCTATTGTGTATTTTATGGACAACGGCCAGCTATAAAATGTATAAAAATTTTACAGTAAACTGCACATTTCAGCTAGCTTAGTGACTTTTTTCACGTGATAATTTTAATGTCAAAATGACGTATATGCGAAGGATTAATGTCATATTTAGATGTCATTTTAGACAAAGTAAATATTTTATAAATTGTAAGTAAATTTTATTGGTACAGGTGTATGTGTGTGTGGACATAAACAACATGCGTGCTTTAAACTTTTTCTTTATTTTAAACAAATAGACGTTATTAAAATGTTAATATTACGTCCTTGGCGTAAAATGACCAAAAATGATACAAGTGATACAAAATCTACTAGCTAGCATACAACTAAATAATAATTTAATATCTAATTAAACATTATTTCACTACAGATATTCTCAAAACTAATAATAATTTTTGCATCTAACAGATCTACTGAATTAGTACCATTTATGGACATTCTTTTAAATGTTATTTATGAATATGCAACTGCAAAAATTTGAAAACATATGACTGATTTTTATATAATTACGGACAATATTTGTTATGATAGGTTTTAATTTATATGTCATAACTAGACATCAGATTATATTTGTATATTTAAGTGATAAAATATAAAATAAAAATATTAAAATTAATAATTAATTTTGGTTAAAAATATGTAGCAATGAATATAAAGTCGCAATTTATTCCGAATCGGGATTTTTCAGACATAGATTTTATAATGTTCTGACAAAATAGATTAGTTCTGTTATGTCAGAACAAATATAATTTCGATTATATTTTTAAATATATAACAAACGCTTTCTTATTATTTATTGTAGATTCTATACTATTGCAATTATAATTTATGTGCTATGCTTTAAATCAATTTTAAATAATAATAACACCAATTAAAATTAATATTTTAAGTAAAATTGAAATTAGTCATTTTTATTTAGTTTATAAAAAGAAACTTAACTAGTCCACCAATCCTTTTTCAGTGTAATAGTAAATATTATTATTATTATTATTTTAATTAATATAATATCAAATTTGTTGTATTTTTTGTAAAACATTTTTTTGATACAATCCGATGTCTAGTCAAAAGTATACAATTGTAACAATAATTAGTATTTTGTAATAGAAAAAAACATAAATAAAATTTAAAGTGAACCATGTCTTAATATAACGGGTGACAACTAAAACAGGTATCATATGTTATTTATTTACAAATATTTTCTTATGAAATTTTGTTGGGTTAAAATACATCATGAGAACCTACATAACCGCTAAACATTTTTAAAATAACATTACCAATTTTGTAATTTTAAATTTAACACCAGGTATATTTTTGCAAATTTTTGTTAGACCGTTTTACATATGAATACCAATTTTCAAAAGTTTATAACTTTTTAATACTTGTTTAAAACAAGTATTTTTGTGTCGTTTGATAGTAAAAAATGCACTTTTACGTGATACCATGGTAGCAAGGGGGTTGCATTTGATAAAAATAAGTTCCAACCTAAATACTAATTATGTTATTTATAACGCGTGCAAATCACTCAATTTTGAATAATGTAGCAAAGTTATAATTTCCCCAATACTCCCATTGTATTTAAATGTTGTTGCTATAAAGTTTATTTAATTTTTTTTTCAAAATGTGGTTATGTTACCAAAACTTCTAAAAATTTGGAGTTATACGTAAAATCTACTAACAAATAAAAAATTGCAAAAATATACTGGGTGTTTCATTTAAAAAAATAGAATTGATGATATTTCCTGTTAAATCGAAAACGATATTTTAGAAAATTTTAACGAAAGACTAGAAATTTTTATGTATTTTCACCCAAAAAAATTTGATTAAAAAATATTAGTAAATAATAAAGTTATATGCGCGTACCTGTTTCTGTGGTCACCCGGTAGATTGACAACATTTGTAAAGTTTACGTTATTACATTGATTATTACAAACAAAAACATTTTTGTACCTTTATTGAATTTTTGAAAAGAAGTTGAAATTTTTCAAGAGTTTTTCTTTAGAAGTTTTTAAAAATATTACAATAATTTTGAATCCAGTATTTTAATTCAAATCTTAACTTTTGGTGACTTCATTTTATAACAATTTTGCAAAACAATTTAAAATTTCAAGATTTTTGCAAAGAATTTTTAAGAGATTTTTAAGAAAATTTGCTGAAACTATGAAATTTATCACATCTTAATGTTTAGTTGAATACATGTTAATTTATTGACTAATAATTTTGTAAAAATATATTTCACATTTCTGCATAAAATTTGTAAAAATTAAAAAAAATTATAAGCATTTTGGATAAAATTGCAAAATTTTGCAGGACATTTATTTTGAAAACGTTGAACTTTGCTAAAAGTTCAAGGATAGTGCAATATTGTTAAGAATATCAAAGAGAGACTTTAATGCTTAATTGAATCAATATTAAATTACCTATTAATATTTTTTATAAAATTTGGAAAAAATGGCAATAATGCAAACAAAAAAATGCATTTAAGATTAAAAAAAAATTCAAAAATTTGAATTTATCTAATTAAAAAAAATGCAAGAACATTTTAAATACTTTTTTTGCAAAAGTTTATGCAAGCAATTTTAAGACTTTTGCAAATAGTTTTCTAAAAACTTTTCAAGAATTTATGTAGGACTCTTTCTAAATGTTTTTTGAAATATTATGTATGGTAATTTGTCAAAAAAATGCAAATGTTTTTATGAATTTTGCCAGAATCTTTCAAAAATTTTCCTAGAATTTTGTAAGCATTTTGCGATTGTTTTAAAAATGTTCAGTTTATTAATTCATTTTAGATTTACAATAAACTTTTGAAATAAAATTGATTTGATTCTAAATTATAATATATGTACGGTTAATTAAATTTTTAATTAAAAAAATTTAATAAATCCTGAATTAAAACCATTTTTGAGTATTCATGATTAAAATTTTACAATTAATGTATTAAATTAATTGTAAAATTTTCAATTTGTTTTGTCTAAGTGTATTCTAATATTATTAATTAAAGGTTTAGTTCTATATGGCCTGTTTTTTTCTAATTAATTATTGAACTTTTAAATGTCTTTTATTGATAATTAATAGTTATTTAAAATATTATTACTGCAATGCCAACTTTGCTTTCCTTCAAAAGTCTTTGCAATACTGATAATATAAATTTACTACTAAAATATTGCAATATTATTTAAACATATTATGATCTTTTTGTTAAAAATTTAAACAAATCTCAATAGAACACTATTTTTGATGATAACATATTTTGCTTTTTTGTTATCGCCATCATTTTAGAATTAAACAAGTTTAAAAGTTTAGTGTTTTAGTTTTCTTAAAAATGAGCTTATAAAATGCATTCTTACATAAAACTTATCGAAACTATAGCAAAATAGACCTAATAAGTTTAGATCTCAACTTATTAGGTCTATTTTGCTATAGTTTTTGATAAATATTGTTGAGTTTTTAAATTTTTGTTCTGTTAGTTATCAATTCAAATTAAAAACTATATGTTTGGTTTAATTATTCCATTTTGGTTTTTAGAGCATAAAATAAATCATTTTTTTGCATGTTTTTTTATTTTTCAGACAAAATAAAAAGAATCTCTAAAATTTTTATAAAACTTACTTTTATTGAGTCGACTTTTGGTATGTTTATTAAAAGTAATGTAAAATTGTGGAATTTTGATTTTTTATAAATTTAAGCTGGTTGTCAAATATGTATGTACAGATTGTTTAGCTTCCAATTTCCTATTTTGTATTACAAATAATGTAATATCAATAATGTTATCACAGATCAAAACAAAACCGCAAATAATTGATTTAGACATTGCCTGGAATTTTCATATACATCAATATATTCAGAAACAAATTTATATTTTTGGTCATCAAAATTAAGGTTTAAAATAAATAGAAAAAAAATTATTTGAATAGAAAGATATGCTTCAATTACATGAATAGTAGATAAATAAACAACACAAGGATTTATTGTTAATAAAGTTATTTTAAACAAAATATTTTTTAATATCATAGCATTAGTTCGAGCATATAAATAAAAAAAAACATTAGTCAATATTGATTAGCTATTAGCATCTTTTAAACAAATTGAAAAATTAAACTTTTTATTATGAATTTGACACACACCGATCAAGTCGGGTGCGGACACGTTGGTAGCGACAAGTGCCGAGAAGCGCCGATATAGGGTTGCTATAAACTAAAAATATTTGGTAATGTTGGGCGTGAAATATTTATAGCGTTTAGCAATCTTATTTTCTATCCGCTTGCTTGCTTGTCCGCACTTGTTTCCAACAGGTCCGTGCCCTTATAGGCTACATTAATGTGTCTTTAATAACCTAACGTCTAATAATATTTGCTAAAAGTATTATAAGATTTTAAATTGTACAAATATTGCAGTGACTAATAAAACTGTAATATTTTCAATTAACTAACAACTTCTGTTTGTTATCAATCAAATGCTTGCTCAAATTTCTTTAGCTTGTTTGCAGGATATAGAGGCACCTTAATAAGTCTTCATACTTTGATACTCACGTTAATGCCCAAGTATATCCGCCTTATTATCCTGCATATAACAATTCTTACTTCTAGACTTCTAGCTACTTCTTTTAAGTTTTGGTGCACTGAATGTATTGAATCTTATGAAAACTTTTGGGCAATAGTACAGCCAAAAAAACAGTTTAGCTAGCAAATAATATAAAATGGGTAAATATACATCAAACTTAAATTTATTACAAAATAACTAAAAATATAAAATAAATATTTATTTAGATATTTGCTTATATTATTTACTTGCATTTACCATGTAAATAAAACAACTTTTTATATATTATCACGAATAATGTATTAGACCGTGACTAGTTTTAATTGGTCATTATCATATAATGTTATTAACAAAGTAAAAACTACCACCATCCAACCATTCAGTTTGCAATGTATTCGTGTTGGTTACATGTTGGCTTATTGTATGCAATTGATGAAATGAAATACTCAAAATGGATCTAAACCAATCAAATTGTTTTTGAAATTAAAAACAGACTTTAAGTCCTTTTATTTATATTGTGGCACTTAACTTGTTAAAGGTACATTACTCATGATATATGAGAACAATAATGGGATGAAAATATCACCATGGGCTAGTAAAATTTTTATAATTTGTATAATTTTTATTTAACTATTTTAAATGACAGTTTGAAATTTACGTTCGTATCAATTTCCGCTCGATTAAACTTAACAGTTATAATTATCAATAGAATCCATTAAGAATGTTCTTTTTCATTTTTTTTCTACAATTGATCGATTTGATGTACAGCGCGTGCCATTTGTGCCGAATACAATGGAAATGGATTAAATTGACCCTTTTTTACGTTGAATTCCAATTTTAAACAACTGTATAAATAGAGATTTCCACCCCAATTTCAAAATTCTGGAATCGCCGACACAAGCTGGTTAAACAAACAATAAATTTTACACAAAAAACGGGATTTCGATTCAACCGATTTTATTACATCTCTTCTCTTTAATATTATGTGTATGTGTGTGATTGTATTAGATGCGGCCAGCTGTCCTCCTGAATAACATCAAAATATGTAATTATTACAAAATAAGGGGTTGGAAATTTTGGGTGAAAAAGGGGATTCTTAACGTAAAAGGGGTACGATGACAAACAATTCTTTATTTGCCGGCTTTACAGATTATTATTTTTAGAATTTCTGCAAAAAAGAAATAAATTCGCCCCTACAATTAAATTTTATAGTTTTTATAATAGCACGTTAATGTGTATGCAAAGATATAACTGTGTGGATTGTGGGGGGTACGCGCACAGATGTACAAATACAAAATTTGGGGTGAAAATGTCCGAGTCTTATTGTGTGTCGATTTAATCTAGTAGGGTCATTGAGTGTGGTAGGTTCTTTTTAGCTTAAATCAAAATGATTCAGCCCAAATATTAAGTGTCAACAATTGTTTCGGAGAAAGCTTACACAGTTTTTCTTTTGATTGCAAACCGTTGTCGATGAATTCTATTATTTTCAGCGGTTAAAGTATCTGCGCGAATGTTGTTAAATTATAATTAAGAATCGGAGGCACAAAATCAAAATTAGTTTTAAGGATGTTATATGTATAAGTATATATATTATACGTTATATATACTTATATACAATGTAACTATATCTATATATAGTTATAGAATGTTTTGTAGAGTATTTCACATGAGATTATATCTATTTACATTGGAGACTCAGAATATATAAAATATACATACAATAAAATATAACTATTTTCATATTATTCTGCGTTTATAATAGAGCGTGAGGCGAATGGTTACCTATTAAAATAGATTGTGTAAGTGTTTCTGCTTTACGTTTCTGTCTATGTGTTATGTATGTGTAAGTTGTATCAATCTATTCAGAAAAAACTGCCAGTTTTTCTCATATACTTATAATAAAAAATGATAAAATGTGAAAACTTAAAAAAAAATGAGTAACTGTATTTGTTGAAGGCAAAACAAAACAAATATTAAGAGTAAAACCGAACTTCCTCTTTTATATGATATTTACAAAGTGAAATGAAACATATACAAAATAGTTCAGAATTGGTTTTTACATTGTTAAGATATTTTATAATGAAGTTAACAATTGTACCTCAATGCGTCTGGAATGGAATTTGAATATGTTACTAATTATATTAAAAAACATACAAAACCCAATCTACCTCTAAATAAATCACAACAAACGTAAAGAGCACCGTTTATAAATGCATTTCAAGAATTCAACATCCATCGAATTTAGAACTTATTCCAGTTCCGTTCCTCTCAAATGTTAAAACAAGGCACATCCTGTAAATACCACCAACGGATGGACAGTCTACTCCGATCTAGTCTTTTTTCTAGTCTTGATTTAATCAGAAAAAAAATACAAAAGGGTGATATATTAAATATTATTATGTAATTTGTCGGGGTGGACCGTCCACACGTTGCCATTAAGAAAATATTATTAATTACAAAAAATAACTCTGTAGTAAATCTTTTTACATTTTCATATTCAGAAATGAGTATTATAAAACAATTGTATTGTATTTGCTAAGCATACTAAGATTTAGTGGCAAATAATTATGTATTATTAATAGATTTAAGAAAATAAATAAAGAAATATTTGGAGAGTAACTATATTTATTTATGTGCAGATCTATCATGATTTTAGATTCTCCTAGACCACACCATCATAGTAATGTAAGTACATACTCACTTTAAAATATTATACATCTGTTATATATCTATTTACTACCCCTCGTATATTATGTGTATACATAGTTATGCGTTAATGTTTACAATTAAAAGTTTGAGAATGAAAAGTGGATACGAACCAAACAGGTAATTAAAATTACATGCGAGCAATACAAATCAACTGTTCATACCTAACGAAAAGCAAAATGTGACTGCTTGCAAGACCGTTTTTAGAATACGCCGATGAGGCCCGCTTTTACAAGACTCGATAAACAAGAGGTTCGGTCGACAAAACTTGTATTAATTTAAAATAAACTTTTGAAAATCATGTATTTTATGAAATATTGAAAAACTTTATGAAATATTTATGAAACTTAATAAAATTCTATGAAATTTTCAGATATTATATATGAATTAGTAAAATTGTGATAAATGAAGTGCAATTTTTATATTTGGTTTTTTAAAAGACTACAGATTTTTAAAAGTAATTGTTATTGTAAAAGTTTAAGAATATATAAAAAAATATTTTATCAATAAAAGTTATCAATTTGTAAGAGATTTTTTTAATTTTGTGTTGTTTTTACAAATGTCATTGATTATGAAATGATTTTTTAAGTTTTCCATAGTTTATTTAATCATTTCAATCAATTATTTTCTCATAAATTTAATTAACCTTTAATTTTTTTATAAATTTTCACACGGTTTTGATAGTTTTTCTGATTTATTCTCATACATTTTAATGATTATTAATAAAAAAAACTTTGAAAATCAATGAAATTCATAAAAAATTTATTACATTGCATTTATCAATTAATCAAGTTACAGTTTTAAATATGTTTTTAAAGAATTTTTCAGTTTTTTTTAATAATTTTCATCATTTTCATTAATGTTAAGGTGATTATCATAATCTACTAGTTTGTGTTTAATTTTTAATTAAGAATTAATATTTAGGGATTTTATGGCTGTTTCTTTTAATTTTATTAATTTTATTAAATTTAGTATTTTATTCATGTAGTTTGACGTAATTTTTGTAGCTTTTATACTTTTATATTTAACTTTTTTACAATTATTTATAATTCTTGTTTATACCATTTTTAGATGAATTTTATTCATATTTAGAGTTATTTAGCAAATTTCTTACAATTTTTATTACCTTTTATCAGGTTCAGGCGTCTCATAGTTTTTTTCATATAATTTCATAAATTTGAGAAAAATGTTTCATAATTTTTATTGATTCTCATCAACTTTTACAATCCTTTAACAATTTTACAGTTTTATTAAATATTTTCCAATTTTATTATATTTTCTTAGATTATCATTTGTTCTTGCACGATTTTCATAGTTTTACAATTCGAGGACCTATAAGACATAAGGCTCTTAGAATTCGTAAGAAGCATCTCAAATTTGCTCTAAGAACAAGTGGCGTCTAGAGGGTATAATTTTTTTCAAAACGGATATTTACAGCTTTTATACTAAATGAAGAGCCACGTATTCTAGAATGAAAATCTACGAATAACACTATTTCGCCAAAAATGATTTAAATCCACTTTTCATTCTCAAGTCTTCAGTTAGAGGTCAGATTTACATTGCTGAAAATCAATGGCAAATTCAAAGGCCTAAAGGCACAATTAGGAGAAATATCATTAACCTAAATATTATTTTAATACATTTTCTCTGCCAAGCCAATGTAATGTTATTCTTTTTATTGGTTAACCCAAATTTACACCTATTTTTGTAACAATTTGATCATAATTTGAAATAATTTTGGCATTCAATCATTATAATTTTTGTTTTAAATAAAAGCTAGAATTTTTGTGCTTTATCATTTGTCTCAATTTGAAATATATTTAAACAAGTCAAAGCAAAGTAAAGTTACTTCTTTATTTTGCTTTTTCAGATTTAATGTTATACAATATAAAATGTATGCCGAGTGTGATTAATTTTAAAAATTCCAGAAATTTATGTTTATATAATATTTTTCTAAATTTTATTGTTTATTAAATTTTTATAAAAATTTCATTAAAAGTTTTTTTTTAAATAAATAATAATTATAATATTTGTTTATTTCTTTGCCTTTCGGCCTTGAAAATACATTTATAACTTATCAACATAATATAACATATACAAATAAAAATAAATTAAAAAATATTTTTAATTATTTATTGCTAAATCGTTTCTTTTCTGTTGCACCGATTTGATCTATTATATGCCTCTTCCATCGCCGTTTAAAACTTCCATTCTTTTTATTTGTTCCTTTCTTATCTCGCTACATTCTTTCAGCATATGTTCAATCGATTCATTGGCCTCTCCACACATCCCGCATACTTTTTCTTCTTCATCTATCCAAAATTTTGATACATTCTTTTCATTTCCACACCTAAATCTTGCATTCAACTTTTTCTCCTTTTGACTCAACCTGTCATTTTCTAAGTACAATGGCACGTCGGCTGTTATTATATTTTTGATAATTCTCATTGTTCCTAGTCTCACTTACACGTGTTTTTCTATATTATCTTTGTATAACCTTATCTCTTTCAGTTATTTCATTCCCTGTCACTCTGCCATTTATTCTCAATCTTTCTGCTTCTATACTAGCATACTTTTTATCGCTCGTTTTCCCGCTTTTACTTTAATTTTGTCGGTTTTTATATTTTCTAGAATAATATATGCTGGTGTTTCTCTATTTAATCCTAGCACCCATTTCTAGTACTTTGCTTGGATCGACTCTAGCTTTTCCCGTTCCTTCCAACCCCAAACTTCCGCTCCATATAACATCATACTCCTTACTAAACTGTCAAACATCATACCTTCAGTTTTTATACCTTCAAAGTTTCTTTCACTTATTCCGAATACTTGACCCACCACCTTATTTGCCTTCCGCGCTAATTCATTTATGTGTTTCATTCTTGCTATTATTTGCTCTCATAGCATAGCCTAAATATTTGAACGTTTTTACTTGGTCAATTTCCTGCTCTTTCCATTTCCAGTTTTCCACTTTGCACTTCTACTTCCCGCTTTTCTAAATATCATTACTTTCGCTTTACTCACATTGTGCAAACTTCCAAACCTTTTTTGCTATTCAAAAATGTCGATCATATCTTTCATTTTTTTACACTACTATATTGTCCGCATACGCCAATAACCACACTTTTTTGTTGGGGCAAATTTCACTTGTTTGCGCAAGGCTCAATTTCTCCTCAATATCTGATGAAATATTCGCTGCAAGTAGAATGGGGAAACCCCGTCTCATTCCTTTTATTGTCCAAAACCTTTCACTCTTTTTTCCATATACCCACACTGCACATATTTGATGTGTCGATATATATTTTTTGACCAATTCTCAATTTTAGAAATCCCTTGATCTTTATCAATCCAGCTGTACAGTTCACTGTCAATTTCCAGTTTTTTGTATCCTACCTTGACTTTTTTCCTTTTACCATTTCTTTCATGGTTAAAAAAGAGAAAAAGACAAGAAAAGTTTGGCGTTCTTGGGGTTCAAACACACTTCTAGCGTGTACTTTTCTAATATATTTCAGAGGTCTGCTCTACTATTGCTCTGCGCCACGGCCTCGGCTATTGAGTGAAAGGTTGCCCATCCAGTTCAATTGTTCATGGCAAGTATTTTATTACTTCTTCTTGACGTAAAAAGAAATCTCCCGGCTCAACACCCTGGAGGGGCCACACATTTTATGTTAATACTTGTTAAATAAATATTTTAAACACAAACATATTTATCATATGTACTAATCTTACGAATTGCTCAAATAAATATAGATTCTTTTTTTTAACTATTGAAAATCACTAGACAAAAATTATAAAAAATACGTCGATATACATACGATGCGAAGAAATTTGATTTGAATAAGCTTTAACATAAAGACGTCGCGTTTTGATTGTGTTTCTGCATTAAAGTAAACAGCCACAGTAAACGAAAAGTAGTGTATTAAGGTGAAGAAAATATATAGTATTAAAGTGAAAAATGTATCTTTTACAAATTCTAAAAACTTTTATTATTTTTCGTAACAATATTTCAGCATACAGTGGCATCATCAGGCGATGAATCTGGTTATAATTTACAAATTATAGTATATATATATATATATATATATATATATATATATATATATATAAGTAATACGCGGAGGGGGCGATTAGTAACATGCGCATTGACAAAACAAAAATTACAAAATATGCGATAGACTGGAATTGAATTTGAATTTTATATACTTTTATAATGTAGATTTAAATCGGGAGACTTATTTATATCGAATTGGTCATTTAATAATAATCCTGACTTATTATATTTATTAATTTCCATTGCTTTTAGAAGATTTAATTTTGTTCCATTATTACAATTATGTAACATTTTGAATTCCTTATTGAATGAGTGTGATATTCAAACAAATGATCCGCATACGTTGAATGGCCAATATTCTGGGTAAAACTTTTTCTGTTTGGTGTTCATTAATTCTTTCTCTGAAACTCCTTTCGGTTTGCCCTACGTATAATTTTGGGCAGTTACCAAAAGCTAACAAATAGACACCTGAATTCTTAGTACTTTAATTACTGCCTTTTGCATTATTTATATAAGATAAAATTGAATTTTTAGTTCGAAAGAAAACATTTATTTTTTTAAAAATCATTTGCTATTTTTAATTATGGAATTCCCATATCTTAAAGAAACATAGAGATTTTTAATTTATTTTTAATATCTGCATATATTAGAGAGGTATACACATTTTTGCTTCTGAATTAATAATTTTAAAATGATAGATTCTGTATATCCATTGTTAATTGCAATTTGTTTAATTTGTTTTAATTCTTGTTCAAAATTGGATTTTGATAAGGGGTATGATAATCTAATTAATATTGAATGAAAAGATGCCAGCTTTTGTGATGTTGAATAAAATGACTTATTATGTATTACAATATCCGTCTGGGTGATTTGAATCACATATTATTTGCATGCTCTAAGTATAATATTAGAAGGAAACAATTTATTGCAGATTTGTTTAGTTTAGGTATCCAATCCCCTATCAATCTTTGCCATATTCTAATTTTAAATAATAGATTAGTGTAT
>JARJEC010052867.1:0-12957 GCA_030264575.1 Tachinus sp. AB-2021 | reverse complement strand
TGTTCTTCACATTTGTGGTAGATTCTAGATTATTTGGTTTACGTTTTATTTTTCCGCTTTTTGGACTCACATATAAAAGTTTTCACTTCAAACAATGTTCGGCAAGCCACAAAACCCAAAAATTTATATATATATATATATATATATATATATATATATATCTATATATATATATCATCTAATAAAGTGTTTATAATTAATTGAGAGTAATCGACATTAACTGATATCAATGTTAGATAGGTACGTTTCCATGATGACTTTGACCCCTTACATATTTTTATATCGTTGCCGTGTTTTAAGTCAGAATAATTTAAAATATTTCCAAGAAATGACGCGAATATAACGTGATTTTTTAAAATTTATTTAGTATATATATACATATATCTCGGAAAAAAGTTTTTAAGTCTCAGTTAGCAAAAACACGTTACATTCACGACATTTTTGTCATAGTTTACGTTTTTTTACCGAAAACGTGACGTAAATATGACAACAAAAAGACAATAAATATGTCAAGGGTCAAAAACGTGACCTATAAACAGTAAATTGACGTAACTTAATGACGTGAAAATGGCGTCAGTTATTGATGTAAAATGCTAGTATCTATTCAATAAGCTTTTAACAAAATTTTCAACCAATATTGTTTATAATTAATCACCATTAATTATACATGCCTTATAGATGACGTTAATACTTTAGAACATTGTGACTTATTTTGGGGATGCATAATAATAAATATCCAGGCCTTTCCTTTGAACTAATTTCACTTAAGACTGATATTGAATATTCGAAGATATCTCATCTTGGTTAACTAAATTTTCTGGCTGACTACTGCTAACAGTATGTACCAATATTGCTATTATCACCATTTTCAAACTCAACGCCATGCCCACCAAAAATGAGTGAGGTTGGTTTTGGCGTATGATTCGCAAAACCTGTGGTTTTTTGAATGTGTGGTGGTAGTGGTAGGCACGGCGTAGTTTCGACGTTGAAGGTACATCAATATGATGATTAAAAATGACACAAAAATAACGTCATTACCCAACGAGCAAAGATGCGTCATATTCACGTCATTTTTTGGTCATACTTTACGTCATTATGACCTAAAACATGACGCAAAAAGACGAAAATATGTCAGGCATCAAAGAAGTCCTTTAGAAACTTGAAATTAATGCAATTTAATGACGTGAAACAAACGTCTGTTATCGACGTAAAATAGACGTGCTGGTATCTTTTCCATAAACTTTTGTCAATACTTGAATGAGTAGTGGGCTGGCGATGCGGCAATCGGTTGTTATTAAAAAATTACAATTATTTTAGCTTACGTTTTTAAGTACTGCCTTCGATCTCAGTACCAGAGGCAGAAGAATATACGCTTAAATAAATGTAATTTTATAAATAACAAACAACCGATTTTCCTATTCCCAGCCCATTACTCATTCCAATATCTAAAAGGACGTTAATCTAATATAATACACTTATCAATATTTTCAACTAATAACAGATTTATCAGTAATCACCATTAATTATAAACACTTCATTAGATGACGTATATTGTGCGTTATTTTGCTGTTGCATAATGATAAATATTCAGGCCGACATCTTTTTCTTTTAACTAATTTCACTTAAGACTTTCACTGAATATCCGAAGTTATTTAATCTTAACTTAATTTTTCGACTAACTACTGATGACAATAGCAATATTGTTATTATCACTATCCTCAAACTCAACGCGACACTCAATGAGTGTTGGATTCGAAAAACGTGTGGACCGGGATTGTGTGGTGGCGTATGCATAAGATAGTAACAGTAGAGGCTAATAGAAGGCACGTTGCATGTGGTAGTTTGACGTGAAACATACGTCAGCACGACGCCTTAAAAATGACAAAAAATACGTCAAAATGAGACGTCATTTGTTCGTTTAACAATGACGTCTTTTAGAAGTTATCTATTGGTCATATGATGCTATATTCACGAATATCACCAAACAATGACGTGACTCTGCTGGCTGGGTATGGCGTCAAAAATAAGACATTTGTTCGACTAAAAATGACATCTGTTAGACGTTATCTATTAGTCATATGACGTTATATTCACGAATATTAAAAAAAATACGTGAATATAACGTGACTGCTAGCTGGATTCTGATGTGTAGTGAAATAACACTTTCTTTTGTAATATGAAAATACTTTTTGAAAACTTCTGTATATTATAATTTTGTTTGTCCATCAAAGTATAAGATATTAACAAATTTTCAAACAGTGAATTTTCTACTAAATCACCTGAGCCGAAATTAAATCAATATGTTGTAATGAGACCATCGCATGCAATTATTCTCTTGTTAAAAGCTAAATTAATTGAAATTGATCTGTTTGAGAAATTGATCTAATTAGATGGATGCATTGGTACAATAATAAAATTGTAGTTAACTAATTAAGTACAATCATTTAATAATATTATACGTAAAACAATACTGATAAAGATTAGATGTAAAGAATAATTTATTTCGTTTGCAATTATTTTAGTCTTTTCCTTTTCTTTTTGCAAATGTAATATACACCTAGTCATTTATTAAGTTAGTAGTTATGAACAATATAAACAATATCTAACTTGCTCATAGTAAATGCAATTTACTATTGATTTGATACAAGTAGATCCTACAACTTAACCTAGGAAGGTATTATTACGCTAACGCACTTGTGTAATTTAGTAAAACAATATGATTATTAAAAAACAATAAGTTGTATTTAATCTAGATAACTTCACAAAGAAGCAACAGAGGCATTAGTACAAATAAAAAAGCTTTCATAAGATGAAGAAATGTCAATGACTTCTTATTAATAAAGTACTTATTTTTTATTCATTTTACTTTAGCAGTCTGTATTGATTTTATTTAAATGTTTTTCCGGATGTCTAAACTGTGCACACTTAAATAATTCGACAAAAATATCGTAAAATATCCACAAATGTCGAGAGATACCAGAAAAATGTTTGCAAACGTTGCTAAATACCACGTACATTCAAGGATTATAGCAAAGATCTGCAAAATATCAACAGTATTATGAAGAATATCAAAAATGGTAAGCCCGCGCAAAATATGGATGTGTACTGGCGCGCGCGCCGGATTGAACGATAGTGTAAATGTACCTAAAATCTTATTTTTTAAATTCTTAACATTAATCGCCACTTTTCAAGGATTCTCAAAAAGAATTTGTTAGGATTATTTGCTCCAATCAAGTTTGTTGCCCTGGAAACTTACTACCTAAATTAGTCATATATAGCACCGAGCCTGTTCCTCGGTGTATAAATATATAACAAACCCCACACATATAATTATGTTTGATAATAAATGTATTTATTAATCATATAAAACTTTATTTACAATCATTTATTACAATAAAATTCATAATTCAAAATTTACACTTTACCAACAAAACGATAATATTTTTTATATGTTTCATAAATAACTTTAAATATTTCCGTTGAAGCGGTACTCAGTACTCGCATTAAACATGCTATCGCATGTTGATCACAAAGTGATATTAAGCTGTAGAGACAATTGTCTATATGTATCTGAAAAATAAAAATAAGTTGTATTAATTTTAATTTAGTTCTATTAATTTACTCGCATAATTGAATGTAAAAAATAAACCGATAGATAACATATTTAAATAAATTTATTATTTATACAAGACGAGTCAAATTATAGGTATTACTTTAATAGATTTTTTGTATGCCCCAAATATACAGAGATTCGTATAAATTCTACAACATTCAGCAATAATTAATGTATATACAACTTTAATACGAAAAAAGTACCGTAGCACTTGCGTTTAACAGCGAGGTGGAGAACGGAACGCCAAATAGCCAATCTTGCTTTAGTAAACTTGCTCTACAATAATATGAAGAACAAGCAGCAAAATGATCATACGCCGTTATCCTTTTCTAGCAGACCACGTTACGTTCTAAAGGTTATATTTGTACAATTATTGATCAAGTTGTATATGGATAGTTGTATACCATCAAATGACTACTATATTAAACAAACAATAAAAATTATAAAATTCTCACCTTCACTGCCGGATATAGTGTAATTGTCTCGTAATGTTGCAAAACATCTGCAATTACATACATGCAAATACTAGCAACGTGTTTATTAAGATTTATTAATTGTTTGGTTAATTTCTCTAACTGATGAGCACAATTCGATGTATCTTGAAGTAATTCAAGATTTTCGGGAATATTTGAATTACTTTTGATGCACAGCTTTTTAATCAATAACCGATATTGCTGCAAATAGGACGGTAATCTATCGTAAAGTAAAGGTTTACGATGTTTCACCAATGACTCTAAAATTGTTACACACGATGAAAAGTTTTTGTGAAAATTATTATCATCTTCCATTATTTGTGTGATTGTATAGAAAATTATATCTAATGTGGCGGGTGATATTATCAACTAGAAATATTAAAAAAATTTTAGAATACATTTCATTTCGAAATTGATATATTTATACGTACAAATGAGTTTTGAATTAATTTTGTTTCAAAATTAATAACCTCCTCCCAGATGGCATCATTTTTTGCGGCATATTCAAAACAAATAAATGCCAAAAGGTTTTGTATAGAATTTTGCCATACTTCAGCTTTAGTTGGATTAAAACAACATGTTAATATCGAATTCCATATTTTTAAATACTTCATGAATAAATTGATATTATCTGCAATTAACGCAGATTTCTAAAAAAAAATAAATAGTTTAAATAATACATAAGATAGTTAAAAGAAAGAGTAGCATAAGCAATAAGGGCTATAGACTTTCAAGAAAGACAATGGAGTAACAGAAAGGAATAGAAAATGTGTATCAGACAACATCGACAAACGTTCTAAAACCGAAATAATTTAATAGTACATTCATAAAAATATAATATTACTTACCGTATTCTCGACCAAATCTATCGAGACATTTTTAAAATGTTCATTTGGAATGTGTTCAAAAATTTCCACAATAAATTTAGCGTACAATTCAGTATCTTCGTTATTGATGTCAAGCCGATTTGAAACGTTCCATATATTTAAAATAAAGTCCGGTTTGATTAGTTTTTCAAACATCGTTTTATTTTGTAATATTGTTATAAAAAGTGTTAACCAACCAGTTTGATCTTTAACGACCAATTCCTGTTTTAACTAAGATTTATCGATTAATTTTCATTTACTATTAACAATTTTTAACTTACTCCAATATCCAGAACAGCTTTTAATTCCTTTTTCATTATTTCAATTTTAGTTGAATCCTTTGAATCCAAGTATATTTTTAAAACCAATGCAAAAATGTGTATCGATTTGTAATTCGCTTCCTGTGAAACTTCTACGACAACTTTATCACATATTTGGTTTTTATAATTGTCCAATTTCTTCTTAACTACTTCTGATAATTTGGATTTTTTATGCTAAAATTTAATAATTTAATTAAAAATATTATTACATGTAAAGGAAGAAATAAAAAACAATCAAAACAATTTTGACATTTGATGATCCTGGTAGGTGTGCCTAAACAAACATGAAAACAGTTATACCGGGATTAAATAACTTACTTTTTGTGTCAAATTTAACATCGTGATGCATGAATACATATTATCCATTTCACTTAAATCAGTAGTAATAAATTTTATGCATGGATCCAGTTCCTCTAAGTGATCTTCATTCTTAATGCAATAATCAGCAATATTTTCAAATACATCTTTATAATCCTTCATATAATTTGTAATAAATTTCATAAGAGGAGTACCATGCAGAATCGTTACAATTGGAATATTACAAAGAATAATTAGTTCTAAAAACCATAAATGATTTTAAGCATAATATAACAACATAAACCCTTTTCAAAAACAACAAACTTACCTTTTAAAATATTTTCTACATCGTTGATTGATTGAATGGAATTTTTTAAAGTATTTAAATCAATTAATAAAGCACTAAAATATGAAAACAATGCTATCTTCATATCATCTTCTAAATAAATAACCGGTAAAAGTTTAATCACTTCTAAGACTCGTTTTAATTTTTCCTCGTCAATTTTAAAATCAATTAACTTTCCCTTAATTTCTATACAATCTTTTAGTTTTTTTAATATATCATCGGTATTTATAGAATTCAAACATTTGGCGCTCATTATTTCATTGAATATTTTGGAATTTTGAAACTTTCCTAAATTATTTTGATCGACTTTGCGTTTTGATTTGAATAAATTATTAATTCTCTCCATGCATGAATAAACCATTCCATATAACAAAGGTTTAGAATCTTTGATTTTTTTTAATATGTTATATTTGCCTGTATCAAGATCAGTTAATAAATAATTGGAAAATTTCAGTATCGTATCGCGATCCATTCTATTAACAATGGTTGTTAATGAAAATCTGTCGTTTATTAAGCACTTGTAATAATCTTCTAATCTTGCCGATGCATTGTGAGTGACTGGTAACAGAATATCATCACTTAACTCTCTCTCGAATATCATTTTGGCTCTTAATTTTTGAATGCATAAATTTTGCTACAATATAAATAAAAAATTAAACTTTCCGGGAGGAAATGAAATTATATAGGTAAATAATACCATTATTTGCTTGCATGGTTTTTCTCCAAAATTGGTTATCCTTTCAGATATTAAACACCATTGCTCTGATGTTAAATATGAATGTAAATATGTAATGTTGCATGCTGCAAAATCCGAATCAGATTCATTTTTTATGATGGTGTCTTCTTCCAGCGAATAATATCTTAAAATAATAAATAATTCCGCCCAAGTATAGCAAACGGTCAAGTAGGCTTTCATTAAAGTTTGATTCTAAAAGTAAATTAAAACATAATTATTTCATACTTTTAAACAAAATAATAAAAAAAATGCAATACTGCTAGTGTTAATAGAGAATTGAAAATTATTAAATATTGGAACGACTGTAAATGATAAGAGTGAAGCAAAGAAAACTAATAGCTTAAATTAAATAAACTTGTTTACATCAGATTTGTGTGTTTAGATATTCTCGCCGGTCAAGCGACTATAAGGACGACGACAAATATTCATGAATAGCTATGATAAGGTTTATGCAATTCAATGTATTAGGGTACGCTTATGTTGGAGTGACAATAAGTGATAAGAGCGGATATAAAAGTGTTGCACAGAATACTAATAACCTGTTTATATTGAAGATGTGCGTTTAGCTATTCTCGCAAGTTGACAAACAATAAGAGCAAGAATAAATGTTCATAAGTCATTATTAGATTATATTAGGTAGGTGATAAAGGTTATGATAATGTAACGTATATGCTAAAAATTATTTATTATTTTAACTAGTTTTGACTTATAGGGCCATTTTCAAGAAATTGTGGTATTATTAATGTATTCATAGTGTCAATGGTTTATTTTTAATGGTTTAGATAAGAGCGATAATTAAAGCGTAGCGCAGAAAATTAATACTTTAAATTGCGGAAACCGGATAATAACTATTCATGAATAGACATTCGTCGTTCTTATTGTTGCTCAATCGGAGAAAATAGCTGCAAATCTAGAATATAAACAGGTTTTTGTATTTAACTAAGTTTTTATAGCTGCTATTAGCTTATCGTTGCTCGAACATAAACTTATCGTATAAAAACGCCTGTGAGATAGAGAAAGTGGGGATGATATTCCATATTGGTCCCACAACTCCCATGAGTACGGAAGAAATGAATGTCGTCGTACGCAGTGCCCCGATACGCACATAAGCCTAAATATAATGGGAGGATACCTGTTATTGGAAGGAGACCGTTTAAGATGCAGTATCCCCTACGCCACACATCCATCAGTACGGTAGTTTCCACTTTAGATTGGAGCCCTAACATAGCTTAACCTATGCAGCAGCAGCACGACAGTATCGCAAAAGCGACCGGCTAAAAGAAGCAAGGGAAATGAAGGCCTCAAAAAGGACCTTCATGAAAAGTCTGACGAGTATTGCACTAGCAATAATTATGAAAAAGCACCCCGATTGGGGAGCTATAACGCCGAAAAAGTAGAAGCCATCTTACGCAGGATTGATGTGTTATGCACATACAGAAGCGCATACCTGAAAATAACGTATGCAGATGAACCAACTAAGAAGTGGCTGTTGAGCACATCGGCTGAGAAGCGCCTCCTGGAAGGCAAGGAACTTCAGGTTATTGATTTGAAGAAATTTCCAGACACTAGGAGAGTGATCACTAAGATAGAATGACAGGAGAAGGGCTAATACAAGTAAACTGTTCAACACAAAACACAAGCAAGAAAAACTAAGACTGGTAAGACTACATATAGTACCAACCTCACAACTTACAACAATGCCAAAATTCTTGAAGATGCTGCGAACGCGTCAAAAACGAAAATGCCAACGACATTGAACCAGCAACTATTACGTAATTTGTAAGTTAGTAAAAAACTCTATGCCTACAGCGCGCCCGCCGGAAGGTTAACCAAAGTAGCTAGAATGAATACGTTTGAACCATTTAAATCGATGGAATTTTCGCATAATCAAGACACTGTTTCACACTTTCACCCATTCACACATACCAAGCTGCCAGAGAACAACCAAGGTGGTATTTATACTAAAGCCAAGGCAATCTACGTACGCCCTGGCCATATCTTACAGACCAATCAGTTTGACATCTTTTGTGCTAAAACTATTGGAAAAATAGTCGTAGGTACATACGGGTCAGGGCAATAAATGCCATTGCCTACCAATAAAAAAAATCCTGCAAACATCAGCAAGCTAGCAGATGTGAAAATAAAATTCACTGTAACGAAATTGCTTTGAGGGCATTGAAGGGGATTTTGATAGTACCACCTTAACCTTTACCTTTACAATGACAGTAAAGAGACAAAAAATACCACTTCTTGTCAAACATTGGGTCAACTTCAAAACTAAGACTTTAAGAATAAGATTATATAAAAAGACTGCGGGAGAAAGGGTCGCTCGTGTTGCCCACATTGCAGTGTACTTTCACAGCTACTGTCATCGACGACCTACTACAGTCACTAAATGATATAGACATTTTTGCCATAGCTTAGGCTCTCCAACCTTATAATTGAGAAGTTTGGGGCATCTGTATCTAATCTGATACACATAGAAAGATGGTGTATTAAAGAAAGACTATTCAGAGAACCCATAAGCATTCCATTTACAAGACGACGAAACACCAAAGACATAAAAAATACCTTCAAAATGGAACACTCCCAATGACGAAGGAAGTAAAATATCTGGAAATTACGCTTCACACCAGACCTACCTTCAACACTCATTTTCAAACGTGACTGCAAAGACCACACGGATACTCTTTACTACTTTCACTGACGGAATGATGAAATGCATATGCTCACGTACTTATTTTATAAACTTACGTGTCCGACAGAAATGCCAGAGTTTCTACTTAGACATACAAGTTAAGAACTATAAAAGCTGTTACAACATAGACCATTGTTTTGAGTCTCTACTGATTGGCCTATTGCAAAAATTTCATTAAATATCTAAATATGCTCATTACTTTGAACAACCGTGTACAAAATATATAAAATTGGATTTTTTAGTTCCATTCTTCGGAGAAGAAAGAATGGGGGAACTTTGGTAATCATCGTCTTGACTTTTTTTTGGTTTAAACTTAAAATGACGGCCGAGGATTATTTGAAAATCATCAGCATCACCTGTGACGTCAGATTACCGTCACCGTCAATGGTCTGAAGTCACATACAAATGTACATATTTATGTGACGGTCAGTGTGTGCGACACTGTGAGTGAGTGAGTGAATAAGTGAGCGAGTGAGTGAATGGTTGAGTGAGTTTAAAATAACTATAATGTGGAAAACTCTCCATTGCGACCGCCGAGCATTTTTGCTAGAAATTCGTCAATTATATTAAATATTAAATATATTAGTTACAACTAGACTTGAGATGTCTACTCATTTAAGTTTGTCTACTGCCTGTATCCCTACCACTACGACTATCATTTTTTCATAGTTCACTACCTACCTGGTATAGAACTTCACTTAATTTTTTTTTTGATTTGCCAAAAAAAATTAACTAACTTATTTCTTTTCAAGAAATTAGTTTTGTTTTTTGCTTGACAAATTATTAGGGAAGCAGTTATAAAATATTAATTTTAATAACAATATCTTTCAACAGTTTGTAATCATAATTAAAAATCCATTTAATGGTTCTAATTCCGCAATTAGAATTATAATTATAACTTAAAGATTAAAATGCAAAACAGTAAGTCAATACCCTCTGGAATGTCTATTATGGATTATGAAAGCATGTGTGTGATTTACATACAAAGAAAAGTTATTTTAGTATAGAAATATATAAAATGCTTAAAAACATTGCATTCTGTACAACTTATATGATACTTACATGTTCCATAGACACTAACGCTGTACCAAATTTTCCAAGCAATATTTTAAAATCATTCATACTATTTGCAAACTTCTTTAAAACCTCAGTTGAAACTGTATGTTCAGCAATACGAACACTTGACAAGAATTGGCACATCAGCTTACATATTATTTCAACATAAATTTTCTTATTATTATCTAAAAAAATATTATGTTCTTACAAGTATTAACTTGAAACACGTAAATTACTCACCAGTTCCTATACAAGGTAAATCATTCTGCACACTATCACTTAAATGAAAGAGCAACGTTTTATATAAATTCATAACTTGCCAACTTGCCAGTGACATAACACAATTGGCAAAATACTTGATAACAACATTTGGAACTAATTGATTCACATCATATTCAACCCATTTATTTTTATCCATATCGAGAACACCGTCAAATTCATAGCCCGGCTCAATTTTTATATATGATCCATTAAATTTTGATTCCAACGATCGAATAAGTTTAGAAATTAAATTTTGAATTCTATGCAATTTCGAATACATTTCAAATATTGAAATAAATAATTTTTCATACAAACCAGAATATTTTCTATTATCACTTAGCATAATATAAATAATAACATGACTGATAACGGATTCAATTATCAATGGATTAATTTCTAGTGTCTTTTGTAAAATTTTATAACAAGTTTCATTCGGATATTTCGTCATTGCAATTATTGATAAAATTAATGTTTGTAGAAAATTGTTAAATGAAACTTCATTTAATTCAAAAAGGAGCGTGTTATTATTTTTGCTAATTACATCTAGTAATTCCGCAAGTATTAATAAGCTTTTATTCAAAGTAGTTGCCGCTTTATTTGTTTCAATTACGTTAAATGAAGTGATATTGATTCCGAGATTTATATTTACTAAAACAAAAAATTTATAAATAAGTGAAAAATTGTTGTTATATGCAGAGCAAAATGAATGGAAAATAATGTGGAATGCATATTGAGCTTGTGAATTATCCAGTTCATAAAACGTCTTCAGTTTTTTTATTAGTTGTTTGGGCAATACGGATTTTTCTTTAGTTTCGATTTCATTGAATAAATACGCAAAATATTCTTCAAATTGTTTTTGATTTTTACGAAATAAGCTCTGAAATTAAATTTATTAATAAGTAACAGCAGTTGAGCAAGAAAAGTAGAAATTTGTAACTATTATTACTAATTATCTATTCAATTATTTCTGCCCTACCGGGTATATCAGACCATCTGTCCAGTGCCTTTTTTTTCAACTTTATAATTTTAAATGAGGTCATGTGTGGTACCGTTGGATAAGTAATTAAAAAACAAACATTTGAAAAAAATGTTTCGTTATAAATATTTCTTTCCAAAGTTGTAAGAAGTTATGCGATTCCAAAAACGGCATGTAACAGATGGTGATATTCTTGGTATAATCAATCTATCTGATAGTGTGGTCTGATATGCACAAGCTCACATTTCAAGGTCGCCCGAGAACGCTACAGGAGAGTTGGTCAAGTTTTAACTTTGCTTACGAGGATACACAGCGATTATGCAAAATGTAAACAAAGCTCTGTCAAAGTGAAAATAATTGTATAATTTGCTCAATCATCATTAACCTCATTTCAATGAAACATTAATATGTAATAAATTTATCTTATTTGTTATGACATTAAGGGTGAGATTTCCAATCTGTGCGTTTTAGGAAAATGAGCAGTTGTGAAAACAACATCCATACATATCCGTTCCTGTTCTCGGGTTATTGTGCAACTGCCTCATCGCCATCGTCAGAGTAAATAAGAAATGTTTTAAATTACACAACTCAACCTTAAAAATGTGATTATCCACTAAATATTGTATTGAAATACTTATTTACCTTCTGTAATACTTTTGACATTGCTTCAAATATTAGTATATTGTCTTTAAATTTTAACGCTGCATTTGATAATGATATTAATACATAATCGATGAAATATTTGTAAAATTTTTCATCACCAAATAGAGATTTATTAAATAATTGATCATTTTGTATAAACTTTAGCATCAAATTTTCATCATTAATGTTGATAACAATGTTGGAAATAAAATTGCAATAACATTTCATGTCAAATTTAAAATGTTGCTGAAAGACTCTAATTTCAATCAACGATGATACAATATTAACCATATATTCGGCACCCTGGAGATTTGTTGATAGGTTTTTCAATATCATCTGAAAATGTTATGAAATTTATTAAATTAATTAATTATATTATGTCCGTACCTCTAAGAGAACATTTATATCCTCTGCTGAAATGTCGCTTCGATTCAATTCCCTGACTTGATACGATGAAATCCATTTGTAACATTGATCCCAGGCTGTAATATCTCCGATCTTTAATTCAGTAATCCATTTTAATAAAACAAATTCACGATGGGGTATTGAAATTTCTCTGGATTTAAATGCATTGTCGGCTATTTTGAGACGTTTGACCAATGGTTGGTTTTCATCATCCAATACTTTCATCAATTCTACAAAAATAAATATATCAAATCTGGAAATTAATCTT
>JARJEC010052861.1:0-17960 GCA_030264575.1 Tachinus sp. AB-2021 | reverse complement strand
TTGTTCGTGAAAACCCAGCATTAAATTTTATTAACTTGTCATATAATTGCAAATTTGCATTCTGTAAAAAACATTATCTATTTACTATAATTGAAGCTTAATTAGATTAATCAAAATTGTAATGGTAAATAATATATAACAATATTTATATCGAGAATAAAATTTATTAATTTACAAAAGAACTTAATACTAATTTCCCATCAAATAAGTTTAAACTTGTGTTGGACTTTGGCGTGGTGTTTTATTAGAAACGGGTAATCCCCATCGTTTGGCAGTGTATTGAACGTAACCTGGATCGCCAGGACTGCTTGGTGTGGTTTCATCAACCTTCTGCTGCATATTTTCCTTTTGAGGTGGATACAAAAATTGAGGAGCTACTATATCATATTTCCCATATTGACCTATATACCAACATATATCATTAATATTATATAATTACAATAAAATTTATTCAATTATATAACTTATTATTATATCAATTACGTCTAAATTAATAAAAATGATTACAATTTAATGAGCGTAGCAAAGGTCATTATTTGCGTGAGCAATTTATAATAACCTCTAAAATGTTGAATAATATTTTCCCATCATTTATAAAATTATAAATATGAACCTTTTTGTATTTTACTCCAAACAGGTGAATGTTCCTCTGATTTAGTATCTGTCTCGTCCTCGCTTCCATCTTTTCCATAAATATCGAATCGTTTCGGACGATTGTCGTGGTCTATCATCTCGTTATATCCATTTTTGTGCATTCCATTTCCATTCAATTTTTGCGCCATTTGTTTATTGTTTTCTTGTTCTTTAATTTTGCCATTTTTTTCATTTTCAATTCGGGCATTTTCAATTCGTGTAAATTCTGGTTCTAAACTAAACGGCTCTCTTGCTTTCAGTTTATGAATTTCAAGAGCGCGTGTAATGCTGCGTGATGGTGTTTGAGATTGTGTTGGTGATTTTTTGGCACGTGGTCCTGCTAAATCGAGCAAGAATAGGGCAGCAGTAGTCAATGAAAGAGTTCCCAAAATAGCGGCGTTATCGATTAGATCAGGTGGGACAGAATCGAGAGCAGCAAATTCTAAACTTCCTGAAAAGTTATTTTATTAAATTAATTATTTCAGAAACATTTATTTGAGCTATATTTAAATGTATTACCTAATATTACAAATAGCAATGCTCCTATTCCCAGAAGTACCATTTCCGTTACCCTTTTTTCAGTTGGCAATTCACCGATAAGTCTTCCAATCAGCAATGCAGATGTTATGATAACGTAGCCACCATACGTAGCATCAGCTACTGCCGATCCTAATCTATCCCATGTGATGTTATTTAATAGACTCCATTCCCTGGATAGTCTTTGTAAATATAAAAACAGCCTCGCCGCCTCATCGTCTGTGACTCGCTTTGTTATTAGACAAGATGTTGCAAATGCCTGTAACAATAAATGATAAATTATTATAATATTGAGATTTATTGTTCAATTAAAGTGCGTTTAATGACTATGCAAATATAATATTTTTATTTCGCACGAAGCTTCGTATTTTTTAAAACAATACCTAGTTATATAAACTTGCATTTTTATACGATTTTTCCTTGAGGAAATTATCTCTTAGTTAAGCATGTGATAAATTGGGGAAAGTTTGTAATTGTTTATTGTGATGAGTGAGCTTCCCAAAGGTCATTAGACTAATTCAATCAGACATTTTTCTCCAGCTTCATTTATGTAATGTGAAGCTCGTTATGTAAATCTGGGAAATTTTTAATTATTGCAATAACAATAATTCAAATAAATTTGATCATGTTGGTTTACAACATTTTAATGCCAACAATTAAAAAAAATGCAGATTTAAAATGTATAGAAAGTTATATATTGTGTGATATAATATAATATAATATTAATATTATATAACTAGTTGCAGAATTGAAATAAGAATAGTTAGCTCTTTAAGTTTGATCAAATATAATATATAAATATAATATAAAAAAATATAAATAAACAGTACAGATCAATGTACATGAAAAATAAGATTACAGCTAATTTTTGTTTAATTTCACATTAAAACCGAATACAAATTAAAATCCAAAAAAATAATAAAAATATAATTACATTTAAAATAGTTTTCTATACTTTTTTATTGAGAAATTATAGAAAAGAATAAAGACTAATAAATGCAATAACTGATTTATTGAAATATTCCAAACAATTGCACACTTACTATGATATTATGAGGGCATCCTAATGTATGTAAAAAGCATAATTAATTTGATGTGTACGTATTGAAAAGATAACAAAACGTTTGTATTGGGAAAGAATTTTAATGGACTATAATTTTAAAATAGTCATATACTTTAATTCTGTTTGTGAATGACTGTTTTTACACAAATATGTGGAAAAAAATAAATACAGGCGTAATGGTAAAAAATCATATTTACAGAAAAGAAACAAAAATTAACTTTTCGTCGTGCGCAAAATATGCCATAGATCAATCACAATTTAATGCTCATAAAAATGCAAATAAACAAAAATATATAATTGATTTTATTTAAAATATAACACAAAACAAAATTTCTTTAAAATTTATTTATATATATATATATATATATATATATAAATTTTCTGATTAAAATTATAAAAAATGATTCTCTTATTATTAATTAAAAATAATATCTATTATAAAATAAAAGTAGGAACTCGTAATCACTTATATGTATCTTTTAATTTTAATCAGAACTTTGTCTCCATTGTCGGCAGATAAATTGAGTATGCTGAAAACATAGCCCTTTGTCAATATTTCTGCAAAAATAAATTGTTAGTTTTTTTCTTTTTTTTTGTACAAAGTGTTGTCGGTGACATTCCTCTTGTACCTAATTGACGTTTATGTTGATGCTGGTTTTCTGGATTCAGAGATATTAATTTAATTTGCAACGATCTGGGAACACCTCCTTTTTTCAAACTTCTTCTCTTTAAATGATCAGATGCTAATTCCGTGGCCAACTTTTTTAGAAATAACGTCGCCTTTTGACTTCCTGGCCATTTCTAAGAAAAATTACTTTAAAATTGATACCTGCCACATTGAACATTGAAAAGAATATAACCATGGGCCAGCGGTTTAGATTTCTAGCAACATTATAGGATGCGCACATTATGTCAACAACATCGACCCCCGATTTAGTTTTATTATAAAAAGTTATTATTTCAGGTTTACGTTTATTTCCACTATTTTCGTCAACAGCATCGTCAATATGCATACTTCAAATAAACGTGACATTCTTGTATTTTTTGGCACATATGATGAAAAAGCAAATAATTTGGTCATTTCTTGCTTTTTATTTGTGGCTACGAAATTATTAGGAAGTTGTCTTTTATTTTTCTTTATAGTACCTGCATAAGACCTTTTGTTCTTTTAGATAGTGTACTAGATCAATATTTGTGAACCAATTGTCGGTCGTGATATTCCTTCTGATGTTATGTATTGGCGTTATTAATCTTTTCATAACATCCGAAGCACTGTTGTTAATTTTGTATTTTCCTTCAGGCTACTTTCTTGGATAAATTTNTTATAAGTGCAAGATTATCAGTCAATCTTCATTCTGTGCGAGTATCTTGATCGTCAAATCTCAAACACTTGATCAGGAATTTAAACCTCTTTATAGACATAACTAACCAGAAAAATGTTATACCGTGTCTATCTATACGTTGCATAGATCTCTTCTAATGATAGTCTGTTGCCTATGCAATACACCCACCAAATATAATAGGCCCATAAACGCTTTGTTTTCCACCTTGTCTGTAATCTCTCTCACGTGCAAACTTATTAGATATTGATTCTATTTTTTTATTTGTCAATAACAAGTAAATCTAACATTTCATTGGTAACAAAGCAGCTCCAAGACTCAATAGGTGATTTGTCTTACCTAGCTTTACCTCTCATCCATGCAAGCTGGGTATATTATGAGTACGAATTTTTAAAACTTTAAATTGCTTTGCCCATTTAGTGACATTATCCTTGATAAAAATAAATTCCTGTTGTACATTGTCTTTGAACAATCGGCAGAGTCTTCTAAGAATATTTCTGCATTTTTCGGATCATCGGTATTATATAGTCGACGATTTGAAGCCATTGCCCTAACTGAGACTGAAATAATTTGTAAAATTAATTGAACGCATGTATCCAATATTTGACAATGTATAAATCGGCCAGGATTTATTTGTATCCCGAAAAAATATTGTGCTCACCACTGATATTATGCAATAATGGACAAGTAATTGAAAACAAACTTCTTTTCTCAAATGCACAATTGAAACGTTTTCGGGCGCACCGATCTGACAGACTGTTTTCCCATCTATTTTTAACACACACGCAAAGCAGTCACATTATACACTGATTTATTAAGTGTATTTAAAGGACATAATACCTGGAGGGGGAAAGCTCATACATTTTGTAAATAACTTCAAAATAGTGAGAGATTAGCATCTCAGTTCAGGTGTGCCGACGGAAGGTTAGATAGATGGTGGAACTCAGTATTTAAACATATAACGACAAAAGAGGAGCCACAGTGCCCAAAATGCGTACAACTACAAATGTAAGGAGTTTAAGAACAAACAAAAAAATTAAAAACATTTGAAAACAAACAAAAGTCCGTACAGAAGAAGAAGAATGAAAGTATATAAATAGGAAATAAACAAGGAAAAAGTGAGAAAAAGAAGTTATGAGAAATCAATTTCTATCTGAGAATTGAACAACTACTTTTCATGTTTATTTGCGGCAACAAAATGGAAAAAAAGCAAACTTCCAATTACTTCAGGTTCCTATGCGGTGATTTGATACCAAAAGAAAAGGTTCTGCAATAAATTTAAAAAAAGAACTAAAAAGATGAAGACTCCCGATGTGGATGGTATTCAAAAGAAATCGTGAATATATGGTACGGATTATCTAATCCAAGAAAGAAAAAGAGAGGCCGGTATGACCATTTAGAAAGGTAAGAGGAGCCATGGATAACGTATACAGCATGTCCAGAAAATTCCGCTTTCGTTAAATATCTCGAGATATACACATCAAATCGCAAAAAGTGATTACGTTTTATTAATATTTTTAAAACGCTATCCAATGATACTAAAATCGTTTTTCCACCTAGAGTGTGAGCTGGGGGTATCTTTGAAATCTTAATTAGAATCACACATTTCTTATTACAACTTCGAATTCTATGGAAAAAAATAAGCACTTTGTTCCAATGCAATTTGGAAATCATTAAAGTGCACTGATGATCTCTTGTAAAGAATGAAACAATTGTTATCGCTTGTAACAGTATGAATTTGGATAATTTATTATAAATTTTTTTACTTAATGTTGTTTATAGGGTACATTTAGTGTTCTATAAAGATGTTTTAGCATTTTATTATTCTTCTACAAGAAAATGCAACGACTCACACTTACCATTAAAAATAATGACGTTTAGAAATGAAGAAGGAAGACAACGATTGGAATATTGGAAATGCAAAGATCAAGCGATTGAAGAAGTGAATACTTTCAAATATTTGGAGTATGTCATAAGCTCTAACAGTGGGCAAGAACCTATAAAAGAGCTGACAAAAAAAAACAAAATAGTAGGTCAAGTTTGGAGAATAGGTGATAAAAGTTTAAATGCATGAAACTATAGCACTTAATATTTGAGAGTTTAGTAAGAATTATTAAGTTATTTGGAGCTGGATCTTAGAGGATACAAAGAACAAGAAAACCGGGAGACCAGACAATGGAGATTGTTGCTGAGATTTATCAAAGAAACTTCAGCGTGCATTGTTCTGGAAAAGTTAGTTAGTTAATTTTTGGCAAGTCAACCTAAATGATTATGATTGTGTTTTTGGAACAAATGGAAGTTAAAAGTGGAAGCAGAAAAAAAGTAAGGGTGTTTAAATAAAAACGGAGACTGAGAAATGAATGTAGAATGCAGGAATGCCGAAAAGATAAAATGAGCACAAGCAATGAAACATTGGGAATAAAATATATAGATATTAATAATAGCAATGGATATTTTAGCAATAAAGTAGAGAGAATGAGAATGAATGAAAGAGAAACTTATGAAGTTGGTGAGAAAGATAAAGATATAAATTTAAAAAAAGAGAACAGTAGTGAAGGAGTATAGGTACAACTGAAATTATATTAGTCGTTAGAAAATGTATACTTAGCGAGTGAGAGGTACAGTGAAAAATATTAAAAAACATAAAAAGAATTACGAAATTCTGGATGGATAAAGAAGACCAAGTTTGTAAAATGTGTGGAGACGCTTTGGAAACTATAGAGCATTTATTAAACAAATATAGAGATCAGAGTAAATGGTCAAAAATATGTATTACAAACTGATGGAAGAAGAATTGAATGGATGAAGGGGCGTGTTAAAAATAAGAAAAGATAGAACGGAATTAAAATAAAAAAACCAATTGTGTTTTTTTATTACTTTTGATGTGAAATTAGAAATGTAAATTTTTCAAAGCCGGCAAGCAAAAATAAATATTATCATTAATGCAATTTAAGAATTTTATCACTTATCACTATCAAACGTAAAAAATATAAATAATTTATAATAATATATTGTAACAACACATTAATTATAACATGTGACAAATTTATGCCAAAAATTTCACTCACTATTCTAAAAATTTTCAAAGAACAACAGATGCTATAAAAACTGTTAACACCGATTGAATATTTTAAATTACAACTAGTTATTTTTACATACAACATTTAACTAACTAATTTGTTTTTAAAGATTTTCAAAATCATATTAATAACGATAGATAACAGATGGTTATGATTAATAGCGCAGATTTGAATTGATAATTGATTAATAATTAATAGTGTCTACATGTGTTTGATTATTTTACAAGATGCAAATCAAATGAATTAATAATTTATTGATTGATTTTTAATTATATGGATAAGTAGATCAATTAATATTTGTATTAAATAACCCCGTTTCTGAAATTTAATTATATTTCTCAGTAGAACGAGTTTCTAATGAGAAATATAATTTAATAAAACTAATTTTCAAAAACAGACACAGATTAGTGTAGCTGCACTATATTGCAGTTGTATTGTTTTAAAATATGATCATTCACTTAAAGATTAGTGTGGTTGTATGAGCTGTATGGTAAAATTCAGTGGGTGTAAATTTGACATTTGTACAAATTTTATGGACTTTTTTGGAGTTGAGTGGTTTGTTTTAAAATTAAATGAAATTTTTGCAGAATTTTTTGTACTCTGAATATTTTTAAAATTATTATTATATGAAATTTTGGTGTGTAAAAGTGAGTAATGAAATGAAAATGAAAATTTATGTGAGAATAATAATTATTTAGACGTGTTAAAACTTAGACATTCTTTTATTTTAATTATTTTATACATTTTTATATTGTTTCACATTTTTTATAGTTTTTCATTACTTTTTATTTGTATTTTATTGCTACAAATCCTTCGCAATTTATATTGATTTTTGCAGTTTTTAACTATTATTCTCAGGTTTTTTGATAATTTGCTTTGTTTTTTATTTCTTTTTACAACAATTATATAGTTTATTTATGTTTTTTATAATGTTTACAGTTTATCATTAATGTTCACTCTTCTTTTTAATTTCGTAGTTGATTTTTAATTTTCTAAAATTTATTAATTTTTTGTATTTTTTATTACTTTTTACAATTTGTTTTGGTTTTTACAAAATTTTGTAAATGTTTTTGACAAGCATTGATTTGCGTAATTTATTTATTATTACTTTTTTAATTTTTATTACTTTTCATTAAATTTTACGATATCTGCAAAGATATTTTTTAACTTTCTCACGATATTAATAGATTCAATTAGTAAGTAGTAGTCGATTTTTTGAAAATTTTTACATTGTTTATTAAGTTTTGTAGTTTTTCATTACTTTTTACAAAATTTTTATATATTTTGTTATAAATTATAAAGTATTTATCAATTTTATTACATTTTTTATCGAGATAATATTGTAAAATTACATTTTTTACAATTTTCATTCTTTCTCATTAATTTGGACGTAATTTTGAAAAGTTGAATATTAAATTTTCTTGCAATATTCACTACTTGTCATTTTACTGATTTTTTCAAATTATTTAATAATTTCTGTAGTTTACAAAAAAAATTACAATGTTTCTCTACGCATCAATTGATTTTTATTATTTGTATTTTATTTTAAGTTTTTATAGTTATTTTACTACTTTTTTAAGTTTTTTATGATATTTTAAAAGTGCAACTTTTTTTCAGTGTGGTAAGTATTTTTAATAATAATTCACACGTTCCAAGGGTATCCATAAAATTTTATACAAAATGGGGGATCGGCAATGAAAATAGTTTGAGCACCACTGCTCTAAAAATTCTCGTAAATGGTCTCTACAGTTTGCATATATTAAGTAATATACTATATTTAAGGCGCTACTAGTCTTATTATTAGATATTAATTTGAAAATAACGTGTCAAAATAAAATAACAAATAAAAATTAATAAGCATTATTTTAATCAAATATATGTTATAAATAGTTGTATAAACTATATCATTTTTGAGTAAGCATAACCAAATTCTATATATCTGAATACAAAAAGGCTTTTTCTCAAACAATTTTACAAATACACAACATGTAATTACTTACATAACAAATGTGACTCATTGGAATTAATGATGCAAATTAGACTTGGTTTAATTTTTATGTTATTGAAATTAATTGCATTACTCTGAACTTGTAGTTGACGTTATTGAGGCGGAAAAAAGCTGCTAGACCAGAAATTTTCCATTCTTGAAAATTAATTATACAAAATATAAATTGCAAACAAACATGACTCACATATATAATTTCCATTTGCGGTATTAATATTATCGTATATCTAATATGTAAACCGTAAAATAATTAAACAACAGTAATAATAATGGTTTAATGTCATATATTATAATTTTAGTAAATGTAATGCATTAACTTTACGATTTTTGGTTGCACGGGGATATATCAGTATATGGCAAATACATGTATTACATTTGTGCAATTTTATGCCAAACCAATTAACTAATCGAAATGAAATAAAAAGCATTCGAGCATTAGACCTCTTGCGATATTATGGAAATTAAAAAAAAAACATTAAAAAAATGTTTGACCAGGCTTATTTTTATTACTTAATTTATAATTTTTAATTTTTATGTAAAATATATTATAAAAATTCGAATTGTATAGTTACAGCTATATGCGACCTGAAAGTGTTTTGCAGTAGGGAACTGTCATGTACAATTACAGTAATTGCAAACGCCAAGTTTCAGGATCCAAGTGCGGCCAGAATCATTGACTTTCAGATATAGCCTTGTAAACTAGTTATTTATTTATCAAAGCCAGAAGTGCTACTTTGCTGGACGAGTCCAAAAGTTGCGAGATGAGCGAGCGTAACGAGAAAGGCGAGCATCAGGACAGCTAAGGGTATTTTGCCAGTGGTTAATACTACATTTTTTAGGCGGCTGCAGTTTAACATTTGATTTGATTTAAATATTATATGTAGTTACAGTGATAGTGCCAATTTACGTCAAACACTATCAAGCCGCTATATGCGGCCTGAAAGTGTTTTGCAGTAGGGAACTGTCACTTTCAGTTACAGTAATTGCAAACGCCAACTTTCAGGTTCCACGTGCGTTCAGAATCATTGGTTTTCAGATATCACCGCCAAAACTAGTTATTAAATTATCAAAGCCAGAAAATGCTACTTTTTTGGACGAGTCCAAGAGCTGCGAGATGAGCGAGCGTATCGAGCAAGACGAACATTAGGCGAGGACTGCTAAGAGTATTTCGCTTAAAAAATGTTGTGCTGACCACATCACTTTTTAAGCGGCTACAGTTTAACATTTAATTGATTTATTTATATTATGTATCTGCAGTGATGGTGCCAATTTACGACACCGCCATATGCGGCCTGAAAATGTTTTGCAGTAGGGAACTGTCACTATCAGTTACAATAATTGCAAACGCCAACTTTTAGAATCCAAGTGCGCAGAATCATTTACTATCAGATATAGTCGCCCAAAAAATAGGTTTTATTGCAAATGCGGAAAATTATTTATCGTTATCTTGTAAACTGTATTATTATTTCATAAGTCAATTTTATTAACAAGATGCCGCAACATTTCTTCCAAGCTGATAGTGTTTGTATTATTGTGATGTGGAAAATAGTTTCCTCTCTCGCTTTTCTCTCTTGTTTTATCTCTCTCTTTCTCTTAAAAATATGTAAAAAAAAAGCAGTTGCAAAAATGCAGAATCCGGTAGAACAAAGGTGTCTGCAAGACAAGACGATCAAATACTAACAAATTATTTCGAGGATCTTCCTTTTGAAACAGCTATGAAAGCCAAACTAGAAACAAATTTTCCATAACTGGATTACGCTGCTTATAATTGTTCAGTCGCTATTAAGTTTTTTTTGTTGATCGTTTATTAAACGGTCTATCTACTGTATTGACAGGAGACCGTTAATAGCCCCTGTTAATGCTTGAGTAGCCATTAAAAACATTGTTGCGTCGCTAGGTAATAAGCTGTAAATTTATATTATTGAAAAAATATTTACCATAAATTGATAGTTTTACCTCAACAGTAATATCAATACTATTTTGATAATTGTAAATTATGTCAGGATTTAAAATTTTGTCACGGATTTATTTAATTTAGATTGTCTAAATAATTTTAATAAGCAATCAACGAAAACATTGTGTATTTATCATTTCTCTTAATTTTCGATTAATAATCTCGATAAGTGACGCGCTCGGTAATAAAATGTTTTGATTATTATTCGTTTTCATTAGCAAGTTTATTGATTCAAAAACTATTAACAAATTTCCATAAACAAAATCGTCTTGGATCTGCTCAATAATTAATGGTATCAAAGAATTTTTGAACAACGCAATTTTCTTGGACAAAAACATTTCCGTTTTATTACAATGATCGTGTAAGAATATACCGACATCCAACAGCATAATTAATGGTAGCAAAGAGTTTTTGAACAATTCAATTTTCTTGGACAAAAAAACATTTCAATTCCATTTACAATGGTCGTGCAAGAATACACCGACATCGAACACCAATCGGCATTCTCAACATTATACAAAAGAAATTTAAAAAAGTCGACGTTTCTCGGTCAACTTTTGGGCATGAATAAGCGTTAATATTGTCGTATATATGAAATATTTACCGATCATATTTATGCACCAAAAATATTATGCTACCTATTAGTAAGTCAAATAGTTTCTGATAATTTTACTTTTCAACAAGATAACTGCCACGTATTTACTTCGCATTGTTTTTGAGTGGCTACAGCATAATGCAATCCCGTGTCCTGCAAACAGGCCACATCTCAACCCATTTAAGAATGCCTGCACTTATAATAAAGGACTATATCAGGGAAATGTATGGGCTTAAAATGCGGATGAACTTGATATTTTTAACAAAATTGATCCGAAATATATTAACAATAATAAAAAAAAATGTTCATTTATAATATTTAAGTTTTTTTACGTTACCATAAAAATATATGAGAAAATGAATTGTTTGGGTACAATTACACTGCTGGAATAATCTTAAATAGTATGTGTAGAGTTATCCCACATATTTTGTGCAAATCGAATACAAACCATTCTAAATTAACTATAATGTTCATTTGAATAGGTTCATTTCATCAAGTTGCCACACTTTTGCGGACACCATTCAATGGTTTGGTTTGCAATGGAAATCTTCAAAACTATTATAAATTTCTACAATAGATAAAGATGCTACAGCTTCTTTTCTACCATTTTTTTACTAGTCTATCCTTTCATTAATCATTAACGTTATTTAACCAAATCACTATTATAGTTAATTCGTTTAAGGTTTGATCTGCCCTCATTTATATACGTACGAACCGAGTCCATACTACAGAGTCAAATCAAATTCTGAAAACTTAAAAACCAATATACGGAAATGAGGCGACTGGTGGAAATAAAATGTAATTGTTTATTCTTTATTATTTTGATGTTTAGTATAAAACAATTTTTGCAATTGATATTGTTATATTTATTGCACACAAATAATACAGATTGTCAGAAAACGTTTAAGGACATCGCACATCTGACAGATCGGCGATAATGCGCTGCGGTGAGTGGCTCTCGGCATTCTATTATGCATTTTTCTATGACGTCAACGACTGCCAACCAGTCATAGAACACAAAGTGTAAAAAAGTGCCAAGAACCGCGCATTGCCGCCGATCTCCCAGATGTGCGATGTGCGATGCCCTTTAAGTTTTATAACTACAATAATGATAAACAGCTAATGGTATGAACCGAGTAAGTAAAATCAAGAACAAAATTATAAATTGGCGCATGAATAACAAGCACAATCATCATAATGTTTTGTTTCTCTCTTACTCAATTGTGCGCATTTGCAAAATGTCAGTACGTCCATACTTAGAAAATGTACTCTGGACTTGCTTTTTTTTGTTGAATTATTTGATAATATTGAGCAGTAACCAATCGGTAAATTATCTAAAGCATCACAAATAAATAAAATATGTATAGATTAACATTGGTCAAAAAATAATGTCCTAATATTTCATGATAGAACATTTACAAAACATTTTTACCTAATTTGGAAGTTTAGAATATCGTCGCAATGTTTTTAAAGTAATCATCTCCAATTAGTTGGTGTGTATATCACATTTGACTGCACATACCATTAACATACTATAAAGTTTCTCAGAAGTTAAAAAATCATTGTGTACATTGCTTCTAAACTCACTATTGAAGTACTTCTGAAATTTATCATATTTCTAAATTTATTACTTAATTTAACGATGCATAAGATATTTAAATATGTCCATTATTTTGAACAACCCTGTGTAACGGTTTTTTTTACACGGATTTTACTAGTATACATAACAATCTAATTTAACATTAGTTCAAGTATTTTATGTTTTTATCCTCATGAGGTGGTTTGTCAAGCGTCCTTGCAATACGGTCCTAATGGTATGATTGTGCACCTCTGACATATTACACCTTTAGCAGTTCTATCTCTCCAGAAGTTTTTGCCAACGATTTGTTTTCAGTTTTCCTTGGGCTAACATATGCTTGCCAACGTAAACTGTGCGTTGCATATTGAATGCTTTGTATTCACTCATCAGGTGCTGCGGAGTCTCGTCGTCCTCCAAACATCCGCGGCATAGTGGATTTTCTTGTATACCCAATGCTTGTTAAGTCCACAATATCCGGTAATCAGTCCTGTGAGCCTTCGCAGTTTGGTTCGACTCATTTGCAATACTTCCTTTATTTTGTGTTGGTTCTGTTAGGAAAAATCTTGTGTGATTCATTCCCTGACAGTTTTTCCACAAGTTATTGTGTTCCTTTTCGAGTTTGCATTGGACTATTTCATTTTCGGTTTTGTGTGAAATCCCAAATGTGGCTAGCTGGTCGGCTTTAAGGTTCTCTTCTATGCCTTGGTATTTCGGTGTCCACATCAGGCGTACTCTATTATTTGTAGCCCGTGCCTCCAACCTATCTATGCAATTCAAGATCAGTTTGGATTTTAAAACGGGCGATCGTAACGCCTTATTAAAAGAACGATCACCGTTTTAGTTGCATAGGCATTATTTAAGCTTTATAGGTGGTATATATGAAATATGTATAAACAAGAAAATATTATGAAAAATGTTCTAATTTTAGAAATATCGTACTTTTCCTGATTTTAACAAATATAAAAAAACATTTAATTAAAAAAAGGTTGCTTGCTACAGTTGAAAGAAACTAAACGGCTTTTAACACAATTGCATTTATTTTTACTTAAATGCACAATAAAGAAGTTACATAAAGGATATATGGAATGTTCAGCATGCGTTTGCATTTGCTTATTTAAGTTAAATTGAGGGTTTAACTTAAATAAACAAATTCAAATCGTTTATTGCCGCTATCTTTATCATCACAGTGTATATTTGATTATCGTTTAATTTACCTCGCTATAAAGGTTTTACTTCGAGAGTCCTGTTTATAAATAAATTATTTAAGTACGTTACATATAAATCGCCTATTGAATGTACGATGCGGATAGTCTTAATTAAAAATAGTAATTATTGCATATCATATTCAGGCAAATTTTTAATATAAAATTTCATCTTTCAACCATTTATTTATTAGCGCGAAAACTAGTAAAATTGTGAATAATGAGAACGCAAATAATTGTACAATGTGCTCGTGCGAGAAGTTAATGTGCTGCATTAATTTCAAAGTGCTACTTTGCTTTTAAAACTCATGGCTTGTAGATATGCTGGTAGATGCGATATTTAAATTTGCATGTACATTTTAATATGGGCATTATTAAATGATTATTTCATACGCAATATGATTGATGGGAAGAAAATTTTAATTCATAAAGCAACTAAAAATAAAAAAGCAAATTCTGTTACTTAATATTAAAGTTGTTGTATAACAATGGATCTCGAAAACGATTGTAATAAAAATTTTAATAGATTGTAATACTTGTTGAATCTCAATTATAACTAGATTTAATTTTCTATTACAATTAAATGTAATTTTGAAACCTTATACACCTGTGTTTTATTGACATTTCTATTTGGTTTATTTGATAAATTTATTTTTATAATGAATAAATTCGATAAAATAAAATATTTTATAATTTATATATGAAGAAAAAAATAAAGTGAAATTTTTATTAAGTTTTTTTTTATATGGCATGTGACATAATCAAACAGATACGATCTCATTTCCGGACATTTATATTTTTTCTGAATAAAAATTATTTTGTAATTTTAAGATAGTGTGACGAGTGGGAACCAAGTCAATTCGTTGAATGTGGAAATTGTTAATACTCATAATAAAAATAATACATACTTTTATTCTAATAATAATAACGGCGAGAAAGTTATTAATTGATCTTTGGATCTAACAAGTAAAGTTTAATATATTCAATTTATTTCCACAATGAAATTATGATTTTAAATAAAAATATTTCCAAAAATAAACTGTACATTTGCCAACAATTTGTACTTGTCTACATAGCATTTAATCATTTTAACAGTTTTGAAATTGTTTGTATAAATATTTTAGTATAATAAATAATTTATGACACAAATTAAAAATTTATATTTGGATAAATATTTATAAAAGTGTAGATTAATTATATTAAAATTAAAATTATACATATTATTATATGAATTAAGATAAATGCAAAACTTTTTTAAAATAATTCAGTTTCTATAGATGCTGAATTAAATGTTTTTAATGTTTTATATCATCTTATTACATTTAATAAAAAAGAAAATGCAATCGATGCATAAATAGGTAAAAAAACATTAAATATTATATCTTTTTGTCCTGCTGAATAGAAATTTTATATTTTTTTTATATTTTACATCATTGTCCCTAGAAAGCTTGAGCTGGTTGAATTTTGATAAAACCAACAGCTTATTAGGTGACTTCCAACCCGAACCACTATGATTTTAAAATTCATTAGAGCTAGTTTTGCACAACTATAATAATAATAATAATAATAATAATCATTTATATTAGACAACAATGATTGTTATAACAACATTTGTCAGGTCAAATACAATAGTAGTTACAGTTACAATGTATTAGCATACATTATTAACATAATGATGCAATATACATATAAGTTAAAATAATACTTAATTAAGATGATATACATTCGTCTAATGTATAAAAACAATTTTGCAATAAATATTCCTTTAGTTTTAAAGTTTGATTTTATTTTGGTTACTTTAATTTCTTTCGGAATTTTATTAAAAATCGCTACACATGAAAAATATGGCAATTTTTTATGTAGTGGATCTATGAATTGGAATTAGAAATTTATCACAACTTCTTGTTGCATGATTATGGTTAACGGAGTTTCTTTCAAAACAAGATTAATTATTAACACATATGTCGCACATTTATATATATATATATATAAATGTCAATATTTTTTGTTGATTGAATGCCGTTCGATAGGACTCACTGTAATCCATATTATGCACATGTCTTACAATTCGCTTTTGTGCAACTTGTACTCTTGTAGAATCCGATGACTTTCCTCATGCAATAATATTGTACGACATATAAAAATATACTAAGGCGTAAAATATATGTATTAATAGAAAAATGTTCTGTTTCACTTTAAAATTGCATAATAAGCGAAATTTAATTTGCTAACCACGTGATCAACATGAATACTCCATTTTAATTCAGCACCAATAAAGAAGCCTAAATACTTATTATTTGGTGCACTAAATTGTATGTCGATCGGTTGCGATCTGCTGTTGAAAAATTGGACACTTATTGTTTTTTCGCTGTTTAAAATTAAATTGTTTTCGTTACACCATTGTTTAACTTCTTCTATTATTTTATTAATTTTGATAAGTAACCTCTTCTTCTCATTTGGCCCACACAAGGATTGACGTGTCATCTGCAAAATGTAAGACAAACGTATCCAATATACAGTTAAAAATGTCATTAACATATAATATAAATATCAGTGGTCAAATAACTGAATCTTGAGCTGTGTCCAATGATAGGTACCACGTTGATCTTGACGATTAAATATATACATATATTTCACGCGATGTATGAAAACTTATTGGATCGAGCGGAATTCCTCGTATCCCCAAAATCCATAATTTCACTTTTATAAAGTTTATATTTAGTACGTCAAATTTGATAAGTTGAAGAATAGTTCGCAAATAAAATAATTTGAGTCAGTTTTTTTGTAAACCCATGTTGATTCTTATTCAAAAGATTAGGTTTATTAATAAATTTCTATATTTATGGCGTAATAATTTTTTTTTAACGAGTTTAAGATTGACACCGGTCTATAATTTTCAACGTTCTGTTTATAACCTTTTTTATAAATCGGAACAATGGAAACCGTTTTTAACACAGATGGAAATACACTTTTGTTGAGCATGTTATTAATTAATTGTGTTAGCGGTTCTGCTATAATATCGCAAACATATTTTAATACCTTTACTGGTATACCATCTGGACCTGAAGAACCTTTCTTTTTAAGTTTTTATTATCAATTTTACGTCATTTACGTCTAATTCATGGAAAGCCATTGTATTTGAATGATTGTTTGATACCGTGCAAGTGGATGTATTTCAGCCAAAATATTGTTTTATTTTTTTGTTAGCTATAGTGCTAAAATGTTTTCCAAATGCATTTGCAACTTCTGTCGGGTGTTCAAAACTTGTTTGACTAATATTTAACGTTATTGGTTTTTTATTTTTCTTTTGGTTCAAGTCGGCGTTTACAATTTCCCACATAGATTTTATATTGTTTTCTGCGTTATCTATTTTGTTCTCAAAGAATTTAATTTTTGTTTCTTTAACCAATTGTCTATGAGCGCTTTTTTCTTTATTGTATGATTCGTGTTATGTTTTGATTTAATGAATTTATATTACTTTTAAGCTCCTCACTGGATTTCTTTAGCTCATTGGACGTCCATTTTAATTGTTATTTTTGATTATTTGCCGTTTTTTTACTTCTCGCCTTTATGGGACATGATTTGTTTAAATTGTCTAAAAAATATTTATATATATATATATATATATATATATATATATATATATATTTATTTATTAATAATGATATTATTAAACGATTGGTCTATGTTATCTTATGTGTTCATTTTGTCTTAATTAAGTTTTAGCATGTTTATAAAAATTTCTTAATTGTATTTATTAATCAATCTATATTTTGTGGGTTCCTCTATGTGTTTAGTTCCAAGGTCAATAAAGTTGATAAACAATTCTTCTGCGTAATTGTCTTGTATGTTACACGGTATTATTGAAAATAAAAAGATATTTTTGTTTAAGTTAGTGACTATGTAATCAGTTTCTGTCGCCGATATGTTATTATTTTTATTGCAAACTAATTTTGTAGGTTTGTTTATTTT
>JARJEC010052822.1:0-11222 GCA_030264575.1 Tachinus sp. AB-2021 | reverse complement strand
CCATATTCCAAGCTAGTGGTGTGGATCTTGGTCATTAGTTCTTGTAGGCCTTCCAAGCTGCTAGCAAGTACGATGCTGTCATCAGCATATCGTATGTTATTTATAACTTCCCCATTCATTTTAATGCCTTCATTGGTGTCTTTGAGCGTTTCTTTAAAGATTTTCTCCGAATACTAATATTATTATATTTATTATATGAGTGCTTCTTTAAAGATTTTCTCCGAATACTATTATTATTTATTATATATTAAATATATATTATATTTATTATATATTAAAATATACGTTATATATTTTGAAACAATTTATTTTATTTCATTTATATTAATTTAAAATGTTTCAAGAAGTTCACTCAAAAAAGAAATAAATTCAAAATTTCAAATAATATATAAAAATCATAGAATAATTGTTTATTTTTTAATTCCTGTTTGAATGTAATATAAAAAATTAAATAAACATTTTATACCACAAAATATTTAAAATAATAATAATTTTTCATTGAAAAACAAAAAGGGTCCAATTAAAATATACTTAATAATATTTAAAATATTCTTTCTAGGACGAGGTAACAGAACCAACTTTGTTATGATAAAATAACCCAAAATAACTAAACGATTGCGTTGGAAATCCTCATCGGTCATACTCCTATTCGCTCGCAAGACTTGCTCACCAGATAAACAATTATTATTATTAATATGGTTCAGTACTGGTGTGTACATCAAAGAGCAATATTTGTTACATCTCCCAAACAAGAATCAAAATAAACCGGTCTAATTTTCTAGAACCGCGAACCGAAGCTAGATCATAAATTGAAAAATAATAAACCCTGTTATTGAACCAAATCACTTGGTTCAGTGCAATTATTTAAATATTATATTTTTTGCATGTTTTTTAATTGTATTTAAAGTGGTATAGTTTTAGAAAAACATATGCGCAATAATAGTAATTTACATAAAACTAAAATTACATATTACTAGCTATGTTGAAGTACAAGACACTTTGGAGCCTATTTTAAAGCTCCGACTCAAGTGAGTCATTTTACAGACACGTATTGCATTTTTTTTAGAAATCGTAAAAAATCAAAATTTTAAAATTATAATTGAAGAATTTTTTAATAGGGCAAAAGTTTGTTGTTTGTTGTTGTTGATTCAACCGTTACAACTAAATAATTTAATAATTAAATTGTCATTAATAAAGTAATCATTAAAATATTTAACTTACCTGCACGTAAATAAGCAGGAAAATGTAATAAGAATGATGATTTCAAAATAGCAGTTAATCAAAAATAATAAATAAACTTATGAAAATTTAAATCTATAAGGTTTTCCAATAAATCAATGTTGAAATAGGATAAAACAAGCTGTGCGTTAGTTAGTTAGTACCGCAAAAAATTGTTTTTATATTTGAAAGTCTCGTATATGTCATTATTATGGTATATGACATCATTAAAATGAGGAGTGATTATTCAAAACGTGGAAACTCCACAAAAGTGGGTTTTGAGCAAAACGCTAATATAAAAACGAAAATAGCAGATTATAACAGGATAAAGGTAGTTGTCAAACATGTGTAATTTGGAATAGCACGGCATCAATATTTTTGAAGATATTAAAGAACATGTTTTAGATTTAACGCACTTTGAATGAATCCAATGGGATTTAATTCAGTTTGACTGAGTACAACCCAGATTTATAGTATAACAATAATTTAATAAAAATATAAATTTCTCAAAATAAATAATATTACGGAATACCACCTAATAAAGATAAGCACAAACTAATAGAAAAAGTCACAAAATCTATATATATATACCACGTTTTGTGTGAATTGTCGCTTTAGGGTACACTTTTATTGCATTTAGAGACATTTTGACAGTTTTATTGTATCTATCGCATCTTAGTCAATGTTAATCAATAAATGACTAATGTTTTGTTAAAAGTGTATTTATCACGTTTTTAAAAGATACTGCTCAAATACCGTTCGCAGCTTTGACCGCTGGCAGAGATCTGAGAGAATCAATTTTCTATAACTGGTGCAATGGCGCGGGTTATATTGATTTTGAGAGCATCATATGTTGTAAAGCCAACTAACTCGAGTTTCACCAGGTGCCAATGCATCCATAAATAATTACTATTTGGTGCGGATTTTGGGCCGGTTTAGTCATTAGTCGTTTTCAAAGAAGTACTTCTTTGAAAACGACGTTGATCAGCGTCAACAGAAAGCGCTACACATCGATGATAACCAATTTGTTTAAGCCCAAATTAAACAAAATACGTGGACAATAAGAGGTTCTAGCAAAACAACGCTATATTCTATACAGCAACGCCACGATAGACATTCTGCATGAACGCTTGAAGGGCATGGTCAAATCAACTTGAATTGGCGACCAAGATCGTGCGATTCGACGCTGCAAGACTTTTTTGTAGGGTTTTCTGAAGTCGTAGACTTATGCCAAAAAGCCACAATTGACTAATGTCCTCAAAGTTAACATAACTCCGGCCATCGCTAAAATTCAACGGGATCTATGCGGTAAAATCATTAAAATTTGGATTTCTCGGATCCGTGTGACAGTGCGAAGCCGCGGCATCTGTTAAAAAATGTTATATGCCATGGGTGGCCAAATTATGACACAAAAAAATCTTTAACAATAAATGTGTAATGTAGAAAAAAAACTAAAAATAAAATTCATGTTCATCAATAAATGTGGGGATAAGAAAACTAAGTATTTAAAAAATGTCAGGTTACAAAAAATTAAGTAATACAAATTTCATGAGAAAAAACTAACGAAAAATTAAGATTTATAATATATTAACTAAAATTATGATTAATAACGCTCAATTCACATTTCTTTTAATATATAATTTATAATTCTAAATACCTCAGCAGTTGCGAGCTGTACTAGGGAAAATTGATAAAAATTCCAATTTATTGCACAAAATTTAATAATAAAAAATTTTATTGTCAGAATACTCAGTAAAAATTACAATTTATACAAAGATTGAATGAAAGCGCAAATTTAGTAATATATTAGACTAATAATTGTGAATAATATCAGAAATTGGACTAAAAGTAAAAATGTAGTAAATAATAATATATATATATAATATATAATAATAATAAAATACCTATAACAAACAATTGACTAAGATTGCGTTGTACGAAGAAAAAAAAACACAAGTTTTTTTTTAAATTATTAATGTTACGTTACATTTAATAAACTAGCGATGACAATTGATAAACTAGCAAATACAAATAAAAATAACTTAAAAATTAACTATATAATAAATTAAAAATAATAATTATTAATCATAATATATAATTGCAAAAAAAGTAATTTCATGTACAAATTGTTTTATTATGAAGGTTTTTTTTACCAACAATACTTGTTTTTCCGCTCTAACAAATAAACAAATTGAATCCATTGTAAAAATTCTATATAGATGCTCTTTTTTATATTAAAATTTAATTTTAAAGATAGTAAGTAGTTAATGACACACAGTTGGGTATCCAGAAAATTCCGCTTGAGTTAAATGTCTCAAATATATCGGACTAAAATAAAACAAATTGCTCTTTTGTTGTTTTAGTGCTGAAGAAGGGATAAGTATTGTCCCGAAACATCGGCAATTTTAATTTTGTAACAAAGCAAATTCATATATTATGTGTCTATTTCTCAATTCCAACAAATGTCGTTTAAACTAAATATCAACATTTTTACAGATCCGTTAAATAGTTCAAATAATTCGTTTATTGACGAGTAAAAAGCAGTTGTAAATTTACTAGCCGTACCCCAAACTTTAGTAACTTTGCAATCATATTTAATGACTAAACCTCTATCACTTAAGATATGCTTTGGTATTATTTTTATCTCTGGGAAAAAGATCAACAATATAGTTGACATTGACAATCTACACACTCACTCAAAAAAGCCCTACATCTTTGACAATACCAAAAATAGCTTTGTATTATTTTTTGAAGTATCCTTATGACCTATGTGTCTAAATAAAAGTTCACTATAATAAAAATGTAATAATTCAAATATTAGATGTTTTGGGAAGGACCTGTATAGTATATTTCAAACCTAGCTAAAAAGTGCTCTCTTGCAGACAGGTGGCAAAGTTTATAAATTAAGCAGTAGACAAGGTTTATAATTGACTAAGGTCTGTAAGGGCACTTTCTTAGCAAGGTTTGAATATATTTTTTCCCAACCTGTAAAATTTGTGTGTAAAAAAAAATTTAAAAAAAAAAATTTCTGACAGATTTCAACAGCTTTGAATTTCATACTTGAGAAACTTCAAATATAGCTTCTCTAAAAATTGCGTGATTTGCATTAATACCTAGGTAAGAAAAATGAATTTTCTCATCTGCACCTCACAATTGAGGTGCGCACAGCTTACATTTCAAACCGGTTGTAAAAAAAGTATTTTGAATTTCCTTTATAGAGCAACTGTATAGAGAGATTCATATATGAGTTTTACAAATATTCAATTTCAATTTAATTTTTGTGTCAATTTGCTAGATCTTGAGCTCAACATAAGTAGAAATGAAATGTCTAAAAGATCATCAATATCTGGCACCGTTAATTAATAGTATAATGTAATAATAAGGTTTCTGCTTGGTGATTCTTTTCTGTTTGTATTTTATAAATGACATTGTAATTATGTATATTATTAATTGCTAACTTTCCTACACGATCATTCTTTAAAAATAACATTAACTATGATGGTCTATTACTATAATAACTTAATTTATCACAAATTGATCCCAGCTAAACATTCCAGATACACTTAACATAAAAGAGCAAATTCCAAATCCACTAGAATCGATTTGTATTTTCCCTATGTGCTATTGAAAAATAAAGTACCAAAGAATTAGATAATTCTTTAACCTAATAAATAAATCATTGGCCAAAACAACACGAATTAAACAATTTTCTTTCTATTAAACTTTATAATGGTTATACAATTATTAAAAATAACTTTTTAAAATAGTCTTATGTACATTTTTTGGGGGATTGGAAATGAAGTTGTACCGACAATTGTTACCCTACCTTTCTTAGCAACTAATTCATAACTTCGCTTTAAAAACAATAGGAGTGTTCTTTCTAATGCTACAAAAGTCTATGCCCGGCGCCTCCACCAATCAGTTACATTGGCAGTAACAGAGTAGATATTGTTATAATAACTACAATTATTTGATTTATTAACCAACCTGTTCCAATCGTAGTGTATGTATATATATATATATATATATATATATATATATATATATATATATGTCATTGACTCACTTGCAAGTGTCGATTTGTAGAAATTTCTGCAGGTTTATAATTATTGATGATATAAATATTATCAATAATGCAAGAGACAATAATTTATTAAATTAATCAGTTTTTATAAAGACATTAATATGGGTGTTATTTTTTAATTTTTTATTATTTTTAATTTTTTTAAATTTATTATTTTGTTTTATATTTAATTTTTCGTTTTTCATTAATTTTATAAGCATGAAACATCTATTTTCTGATAGCTTGCATAGTTAGTTTTAATTATTTGTTTTGCATATTATATTTAAACTTGTATAAAACTAAGTCTAGTTGATTTAGTACAAGATCGAAATTTTTCTTATATTCTTAGGGAAATAAAATGTTAAAAATGCATGTTTGAATTTCCATGTCTACTTATAGCCTCAATCCCCCACTAGAAAATATTTTTATAAAAGAATTAAATGTCTGCTTGGAGTGATTTATGCCTTCATAAATCACATTTTTGTAGTTATACTACTACTGCTACCCACACTTCTGTCAGAATTTCCTAATTTAAATTACTTGTATTTCCATTGATCTTAGAAAACTGTACATTAGCATCACCAGTAAATTTTAAAATGTTAGTTTAGTCGCAGGTAAACTATAAGGCAAACAACAATTTATTCGGGTAAAACTTTTTTTAAAATTCTTATAATGCAATCCCGTTTCCTCGACGGCTCTCCGGTTTAATATATTTTATTGCTCTAGCAGTGGATGGACGCTTTTTGCCATGTGAAAAAGCATCACCTGTCTGGAACATGTGACACTTATCCGGGCTACGTTATCTAATAATTTCCAGCAAACCCTTTCTTTCGTCAAGTCCGAAATTTTGCCCGTGTCAATGTCGCCCATTAATTCCATCGCAAGAAATAGGACAGACGCTATTAATTCCTTTAAATAACTTACTGTTCAGAATTAAGACGGGGAAGCGAAAGGGTTGTTCAGTTTGCCTGCAAATTTGGTAGATAGTTCACGCGGCACGTCTGTGGGGCTCTAACTGTCGGCTTGAATATTGCAACGGATAATAATGCAAACCGCTCATTTAGTGCGGGACCATTTATCAGCAGGAATAACAGAGAACGTGTGTAGTGAAAATATAAAACGGGAAAAAAATAATACTACTATTCAGTGTGAGAATGAATATTTGATGGTGTGGTTGGTGAATTAAATCCAATTTGTGTCAGCACATTTAATTTGTAACAACATATTTTTAGGTTACTTTCAACAAAATGCTTTTTTAAAAGAATAGTTTTATTATCGCCATATTAATACTGTAATAATATTTGATCGAATATTTAGAATTATTTGAAAACAAATTTATTCACAACAAAAGCATGAAATTTTATCGCGCGATAAAAAGTAATATTCTAATAAATAATGAATCATCAAAAGGACTTCTATCGAGCACACAAAAAAAAACTTTTGCATGAAATATTTTAAAACATAAAAGTTTAAATGTACGAGATAGAAGTGCTTGACATATCCGAAGCTATAGGAACTTTTTTTGCTCTTAGGAAACTTTTTATTTTTTTCATGTATTGGTGTCAAACAACTTTAACCGCGACAAAGTAAAAGAACTTAGTTATTAATAATTTTATGAAATTCTTTAAAAGAAGCATAGGTAAGTTATGATGTTTATGCACTAATATTTTGTACAAATATCCAATTTAAATAGGAAACGGATTTTAAAAGTTAATATATAAATAATATAAAGGAAATAAATACCACAAACACAAACAAATGCGTCATTATTAAAACAACATAAACTGGAATTTAATTAATAGCATTCTATTGTACATCTATATATTATAACATTAAATAATTGAACTGTCAGCTTTCATGTGTTTCAATGTTTTTGTATTATGCAACATTGTAACTTCATTTTAAATATAAAAACTAATGTATTTTATAAATATATAAATTATTATTACTTACTCTAATAAACAAATATAGTAAATAGTAATAGTAAATATTAATATAATTGATAATGTTTTAATAGACTTTATAAATTTAATTAATAAATATTGTTAAAATATCTTTGTTTTTAGATAATAATAAATATTGTAATCATAGTTTTACGTTAGGTGTATACCATATATACACCTAAAGTAAAACTTTGTAATACTATGTACACAGTAACAATCTTTAAAGGTAAACTTCTTTACGCAAACTGTGAACTTAATAATCGGTCACGGAAACGGAACGGGGCAATGAAAGTTAAATTTATATTTTTGCGCCAAATATTAACTTTAATTGCCATTTTACAGAATATAATTTTTATTAATTACAATTTTGGTAAATGTTCAGTTTTAAATTGCAAAATCTTCTGGGTTTTCTGTTATATTTTTTCTCTTTTGATTCACAACCTTTCTTTTTAATCAAAAATTGCAATTTTGGTAATTTTTCTGTTATATGTAGCATTGTATTATTTTGATTATACTTTTTAGAATGTTTCCCGTCATAAGTTGCAATTTTGGAAATCAAAATTAATTTAAGTTTCTTTCGCAAAATTAATTAAAAAATTTAAAATAAATATAATTTTTAATAAATGTTATGTACAAATTAATTATTTTTAATTTCTTCTAATCGATTTTTTCCCTTCTTTCCCGCAATTAACTTTTTTCCTTTTTGTTTCCTTCATCCCATTCAATTTGAGTCAATTACTCATTATAAGTTCCAATAGCATTTCTAGTTAATTTAATAAATCACAACATTAAGTGGGATTTCTGACATACTAATGTCAGAATACTCAGCGAATATTTCGAATCAATTTGTTGACATAAATTTTGGTGAGTTTTTATTATATTTTGAATTTTTTTGTAGTATTTAAAAAAAATAATAAATTTTACTCAATTTTCGTTATAAATCGTAACTTCTAATGAGTTTTAATATAACCCGATAATTTAATATTGTTTTTTCTTCATAAAATCAATTTTAGTTCATTTAATTTATAGTATAAGTTATAATTTTTAACATGTAATATTTAAAAAAATTTAAATAACAAACAATAGTTTAAACCATCCGGTTTGGTTAGATAAAAAAATATTATTAATTAAACTATTGTGTTTGACAAAAACTGTTATCCGTAATTGTAAATATTAATAAATGATATATTATTTTCAACAAATACATTCAGTGATATTGGTGTTAGTATATAGATACAATAATTTGAAGAATGAAATTAGTTTATGATCCAATGTAAACTAGACATGTGTTCTATTCTATATATATACATATAGTGGGCTAATTGAAAACTTTAACTCTGCAATGAGCGGGTTCGCAATCGAATTACCGGTGGGGGCTCGGAGTTCGTTTCTACTATTAACGAATACACAGAGACTTGTCAAAACTAATAAAATTGCTTCAGCGAACATTCGCATGCTAATAAGTTTGCACTTGTTGCCTGAAGGGTTTAGTAGTTTCCCTTCTCGATATACACACGCATATCCAAACTTCCATTTTGTTACATTGTAATACGATGATTTAATGACCGGCTTAAACATCATAAATAACAAATGTTTAATAATTTTATTATCAGATCATTTTTAATTGGATTTTTAATATATAACCACAGTTTATCAAAAAAAAAGGTTGCATCCTTTTTATTGCTTAAGCTTTAACGATAATTTCTTATCGTAAAAAAACAGTAGATAGAATGAAGACCCGGAGATATTTCATTTTCCCGTGATAAATTCGTACCCAGCAAATAATTAAGTCAGTTTATATGGGGGTCGCATGCTACCCGTCATTTTTTATGCCTCGTAAAAAAACCTATAATGATAATATTAATTCGACTGAAAGGGAGAACCCTCTGACACGCCGTTAAAAGACACAATTGCAGAAATGAAAGCGCTAATTGTTCTGGCAATATGGCCCACTGTAGCGGGGTTCGGATGAAAAGTGGATGGTAGAACATTATAAAATTAATTGTGATTTTGTTTTAAATTTTACGTTTTCAAATCATAAAATTTCGGATGTAAAATGTTTGCGTTGTTTTTATATTCACTTTGCATTATAATTGAGTGGATCAATACGCTTCTTATATAAATACACATTTTCAATATTTAAAATTACTCTGAACCGAATGGAATACATAATGAGAATAAGGACTTTTGCCGATTGATCCGATGTTACTGTAACAAAGGCCGATTTTAAATGTTTTTCTTAGAAATGAATTTCTCAGCAAGAGCTTGTAAAATATTCTATATTTCTGACTAGGGAGATATTAATTCCGTCTGGTAACAGTGCCACAAAGAATCTCACAATATTAATATAAAACTTGAATTACTGATAGCGGGTTACTTTGTATTTTAAAATAATTGAGTTACATTGTTCCAGAAAATGCTTTTATTTGAATGATTGCAGGATAACAATATAAAAAAAATAATCTATAAAAATAAAAATGTATACCAAGCAAAAAGTATTAATTTTTAAAGGTAAGCATAGTTAATACATATCTATCCTGTTTCTAGCAAAAAGAACATTTACTCTACGATGTAAAAATTCATCACATATATATTACATACATAACTACAAGCAGGACCAAACTGGTGCAAAACTGGCTCCAATTTACGTTGAACCTTTCTAATGCCTTTTAAAAAAGCAATAATTACGGGGAAATACGTAGACCACAGGTTAGAACTCAAAGCAAAGTGTAGCAGAATAGTGCACAATAGGGTAGCACAAAACTTGTTATGTGAAAAGACCATAGTAAATTGAGTTTGAAAGCATAATTCTTGAAAGATTTTTATTAAATGCTCATTAACCACAATTAGATATCAATTAATCTATAATACTTATTTGGTTTTCATTTTTTGGCAGCATACAAACTGAAATTAACTGATACCATTTTGCAGAAAGCAATTTATCATAAGTGTTCTAAAAATGTATTAAATTATGATTAATTAGTTCCATTAATATCGAAATTGCCATTATATATAATTATGAGTTTTCCCATAATAATAAATCATACTTGTTAGATGATTAGGGGAAAAGCCTCGATGTGAGCAATCGTACTATTGAAATCACATTTTCTGTACGGATTTCAAATGCGATGATTGATTTATTTTACCCGAATTGATGTAACGGTGTTGTCATTGTGGTCGGATTTCGTTATAAGTTTTAAAAAGTCGTCTGCGGCATACAGAAAGCCCGACATAACTGACGCAGCTCGCGGCCGATGGATTTTTAATGACCGCATCAGCCCCGGCACAAAGGATGAGCGCATTGAATCGCATAGATCATCTCCACATTGCAGATGATGCGGTATAAAAATATGTATGTGAAATTATTTTTCCCATGTTTTAAATTATCGTCTTTTTTATTAGATGTATAATAAATGCCATTATATTAAAAAAATAATTATCAATTTTGCAATAAATATGTTTTGAAAAATTGTTTTAAGAAATATTAATATATATTTATAATTTATTATACAATTATTTCTGCATTTATATTATTTTTTTATGCCTGCTTACTTTTAATTGTAAGAACAATATATGCAGATGTAATTAATAATTATTTTAGCAGCGATTCGAGCTGAATTTATCCCAATCATTGCTTTAATTTAGCCTAATAAGCAGAATGTAAATACTAATCAGCTAATACGTTTCAAGTTATAAAAAATGTATTAATAAATACCGTTTAGCCCTCAATCTTGAAGAATTTTTTTACATACAAAATGACATCGACAGAGTGCCATCAAAGTTCTCGACTTATTTTATGAATTACCATAGCTTGAATACATATCAATGTAAATAGTTTCTACGAGAAAGAAATGTAGATGATGTCATTTGAAAACAAATGGGGACACAATGGAAATAGAGATATGTAGAATGTTCAAGTAAATATCTTCATGCAATTGACCGGTAGAAGTAATTCTAAATCTATTAATTAAATAACAAAATATACATTTATTTATTTA
>JARJEC010052802.1:0-14187 GCA_030264575.1 Tachinus sp. AB-2021 | reverse complement strand
TGAAGAGAGGTGAGTGCACCCTGCGCCACGCAAAATACTTGTTCCTGTAGCACTTGGAATAACCTGTATGCGGGTATTGATACGCTCATGGAGTGAGCTGATATGGGAAATAATACCTATGAGCTTGCCACCCTCTGGCAATGATGAAAGCGCTTCTAGTGCAACGTCTAAAGTTTCTTCATCCAATGCACCAAAGCCTTCATCTAAAAAGAGTGAATCTATTTGCACGTTACGGCTTGCCATATTTGCCAAACCCAAAGCTAAGGCAAGACTCACTATAAAGCTCTCGCCGCCTGAAAGGTTTTTAGTTGAGCGCACCTCTCCTGCCTGATAATTATCCATTACACTCAGTCCTAATAATATAGTATCGTCATGCAATAAAAAGTACCTATCACTCATGCGCCCAAGTTGTTTATTTGCCTCTGCTATCACGCTTTCAAAAGCAAGCCCTTGAGCAAAATTGCGATATTTATTTCCATCGTGTGAGCCTATCAGCTTATGCAATTTATCCCACTGGGCACAGGTATTTTTTTGTTTTAGAGCTTTTTTCTGCTTTTCTGCATGTTTTTTCTTTTGGTTCTCATTGCTCATAAGTTTTTGCTGGATAGAGCCTATATATTGCTGTGTTTTTTCTAGCTCGTTTTGAATACTTACTTGCTGGATTAGTAGCTCTTCATGCCTTTTTGTGGTCAGGGCACGTTCTTGGATTTTATGTAGCTCTTTTTCTTTAGCTTCTTTATTTGTTTGTAATTCTGCTTGGCGCGACTCTAAAGCCTTTGCTTCTTGCTCTAGCTGCTCTCTATCCCCTCCTATAAGGCGCGCTTGTACAAATTCTTGCTCTGTAGCGAACTGCTGTTTTTGCAAACTCGCTGTAAAAGTTTTTTGCAACCCATCAATAGAGTATTTTCGCTTAGCTATGTCACCTTGCAATACTTTTTCTACACCCTCTTCTGTAGCAAGGAGCTTACTTGCCTCATTACATTCTTTGTCTGCTTCAAGAGCGACGGTTTCTGCCTGGTCTAAAAGTGTTTGTAGTGCTTTTTCTACATCAATACTCCTTTCATCACCGAGTAAGTTTTGACGCTCTTGGCGGATTTTTTTTCCTTCTTCAGTTATTTTATCAACAGCACTTTGCAAGCGAGCCTGTTCTTTTTCTTCATGTTTTTTTGTATTTACTTCAATCTGAAGGGTATTTTGCAGCTCTTTTATGATATTTCCCAAAGTATCTTGCTCTGCAAAATATACTTCCAATGTCGCAATACTTTCTTGCACCATAGCTAATTTTTGCTGAAAAAAAACTGCATAACTCGCGTGTGCTTCTTTTGCTTCAATCTTTTGACTAAAGTCCGTATACGCTTGGTGCATGCTGAGCTGGTGCAAGACCGCATGCAAAACCTCTTTCTGCTCAGTGATAAATTTTTGATTACTCTTTTCTTGCTCTTGCAATGTATCTATTTTCGTTTGTGCTGAGGCAACTTGAGCTGCGTATACTCGTCGCTGCTCTATACATTTTTCAAGTTCTGCTTCTCTTTGCTCCATTGTTCTCGTCGGCTCTTTTGCCAAGGATTCCATTTGCCCAACCTGTTTGTTTACCACTAGAGCAAGCATTTTTGCACTGTGGGCATGAGGCGCATGGGGGTGTTCTGTTGCACCACATAAAGGACAAGGCATGCCCGCTTGCAAACGCTCTCGCTCAAACTCCAACATCTCTTGTAGCGCCATATGTTGAATGTGCTTTCTTTCTTTATCAAGCTGCAAATATTGCCCTTCTACTTTTTTTTCGTATCCTTGCGCTACTAAAAGTTGTTCCTGCTTTTCTGCCAATTGTCCACGTACAGTTCCTTGTTTTTCAGCACTATCTTTATAGACAGAGCTTGTATGTATCCCTGCTTCTATATTTTTTTGCTGGTTATATAGCACTTCTTTGATTTTTTGGAAAAACTCTTTTGAAAATACTCTTACCCCTTCTGTTGCCTCAGGGAGAGCTTGTATAATGTCAACAGGTAGAAAAGCATTGTCCACAGCCCTGTCTATGCTGCAAAAAATATCCGTTTGTACTTTTGCTTGATTTGTAAGCTTATCGGACAGTTTGTTATTGAGTAGAGCAATTTTTTCTTGTACAGCAGATACTAATTTGCCTTGTGCTAAAAGAGCTGCTGTTTCTCTTTGAAACTCTTTTGTTTTTTCTTGTAGCGTTGCGTCAAGCTTTTTCACTTCTTGTAAAGCAAGTTTTTTCTTCTGATCTTCTATGCGCACATCAGCAAGGTTTTTATCTAGTGCTTTCTTTTTTTCTATGCATGTTGCAAGATTTTCTTTATGGCGAGGAATATTGGCAGTACACGTCACTAGCTTTCCTTCTTGTTCAGCGCATTCTTTTCGCTGCATTTCGAGGCGAGTATATTCCGCATCCACTTCCAAAGCTTTTTTAGCCAACAAAAGTTGTTCCTTTCTTGGTGCAAAAGTACGTACTTCTTCTTCAATAGCTATTGCTGTTTGTGCGATTAAGACAAGCTCTTGCTGTAGCCTTACTAGAGCTGTTACCCAGTCTATTTGTTCTTTTTTCGCAACAGCCTCCCCACTAAGTTTTTTTACTTCAATTTGTGCTATCTGTTCGGCTGAGCGCAAGCTGGCTTCATCTTCTGCAGAAAAAAGTACGACCTCGCCCAAGCCTATGGTGAGTACTTCAAGTTTTCCTTTTTCCTCTCGGGTACGTTCGTGAACGGCTAAGGAAATATCTTTATATATTGCTGTCCCTGTAATTTGCTCTAATACACCCGAACGTTCTGTAGCAGAGGCTTCTAAAAACTTTGCAAACCCACCTTGGGCTAAAAGAATTGAGCGAGTGAACCTATCAAAGTTTAACCCAGTAATTTCTTCTATTTCTCTAGCTACACGTGTAGACTTTGTTTCAATAATCTTACCCGTCGCGTTATCTACAAGCTCTCTTTTATATTCCTGTAAATTGCCATCTGCTTTATAGCGTGCCCGATGTTGTCCCCAATGCACCCGATACACACCTGTAGCAGTAGCAAAAGTTGCTTCTGCAAAGCAGTCAACTGTGTGCCGTGACATTATTTCGTTTTCAGATGCAGTTATATTGGCGAGGCGAGGCGTCCTGCCAAAAAGAGCTAAGCAAAGAGCGTCTAAGATAGTGGTTTTACCAGCCCCTGTAGGGCCTGTAATAGCAAAAATGCCCTCATCTTTATATGCAGGAGCTGTAAAGTCTATGCTCCATTCTCCTACTAACGAGTTAAGATTTTTAAATCGAAGGTGTAGAATACGCATACTATACCCTACTCACGCTCTTGTTCGTCTAACTGTGTAAGTATTTCTTGGTATAGGTGCAAAAGTTCGGCGTGCTGCTCTTGTGGAACGGCATTCACATCGAGGCACCGCATAAAAACATCTGTGGGGCTAATCTCTTTCATATCCACAGGGTCTGGCATTGCTAATAATTCTGCCACTCTTCGGCTATCTTTAATACGTAAAATTTCTATCTGCGAGCCTTGTACTTGCTCGTGCAATTCTTTTGCTAAGTCACCTGCCACTTCGACTCCTGTATATATAGCTTCTACCCAAACATTTTTTTTCTTGTCTATCAGAGCCTTCAGTTCAGCATGTAAAACATTCATATCTCCTTTGAGTGATGCTAGCTCTTGAAAAACAGGAACAGGATGTTCGTGCACTGTTACACTTCTCCCTTTACACTCCACAAGACAGACGTATTTTTCTTTCCCAGCCTCATTAAAACTCATAGGTAAAGGACTACCGCTATAGCGAACAGTGTCTTGCCCTTGGACGAGTTGTTTTCTGTGTAAATGCCCCAATGCGACGTAGTCAGCATTTTTAGAAAAAATATGTGCGGGCACTCCTGCAAGTGCACCTACATGGATAGTGCGTACACCGTCGCCTTCTTCTACCTCTCCACCAGCTACAAACAAGTGTCCCATAAGAAAAATTGGCGTTTCTGCGCCTATTTTTTCTCTTGTTTTTTCAGCATGTTGGTAAACTTCTTGGTAGTGAGCAGCTATGCCTTCTACAAGTTTTCTGCTTTTATCTTCTAGGCTTTCACCTGCTTCTGCATTACGCACATCCTTATCTCGTAAGTATGGGACTGCCCCTATAATAACAGGATTTTTTTCCGCCCCTGCATGGAGTATAATAACTTCATCTTGTGGGTTTTCACCTGTGCCTATAACGTGTATATGAAAACTGCGTAAAAGATTTTCTGCCGCCGTTAGAAAGGTAGGCGAATCATGGTTGCCTGCGGTAACGACAATTTGGCAACCGATAGCTGCAATGCGAGATAAAAAATTATAATATACTTGTTGGGCTGCATTGCTTGGCGTAGTCGTATCAAAAACGTCTCCCGCAATAAGAAGGATATGGATATCTTTTTTTTCAATAAAAGAAGTAAGCCAGTCTAAAAACTGTTCATGCTCTGCTAAGCGACGCTTTGTTATAAGCGTACGCCCCAAGTGCCAGTCTGATGTATGAAGAACACGAACCATTTACTTTACTGTATCCTTAGCAAAACAATGCAGTAGCATAGAATGTTTTTTGTGCAAAACAGGGATGATTACAAAAATATTTTTTTGTCCCCACAAGCACTTATAGGCGCCTTGTACTTTGAAGACACTGGCGTTTACTTCTCATTTAGAGACTTTATAGAAGCGGATCAGTACTTTTTATACGTATGAGGCATTGTCCCATATGCTTTTATATAGTCAAATTTTCTTACAAAAAGGTTGCTCAAAGATGTGAGCCTAATTTATAAAGTGGTAGCACAGTAAGAAAAATTGAAGACACTATATAGTATGTGTTGGCTACGTGTATAGCGTTCTATTTGTCTGGCTCGTAGGATAAGAGATTTTTTGCAATTTTAACAGGTCAATTTTACGACTTCTCCTTGGAATACTGAATCATGCTACAACTATACTACTCACCAAGAATTGACGCTTTTTATAATCTCGCACTGGAAGAACATATTTTACGTACAAGGCAAGAAGGTACCTACCTCCTTTTTTGGCAAAGTGCTCCAACGGTTGTTATAGGGCGCCACCAAAATCTACCTGAAGAAGTAAACCTTTCTTATGCGGAAAAACACGGTATACATGTTGTACGGCGCTCCACTGGTGGCGGGGCTGTCTACCACGATGATGGAAATATAAACTTCTCATTTATTGCTCCTGCAAGTCAATCTGTTGAAGAAGCAATGCGTTTTTTTACCCAGCCTATTATTGCGGCACTAAAAACTCTTGGGCTTACAGCATTACTCAGTGGGCGTAATGATATTATATTAGGCGACAAGAAAGTTTCTGGAAACGCACAGCAAATTATAGGGACACGTATACTGCACCACGGGACATTACTCTATAATTCCGACCTTTCTATACTCACAGATGTCCTCAATGTCCGATCTGAAAAGTTAGCTTCTAAAAGTATGAAATCTACACGGAGCCGCGTTACGAACATAGCAGAACATATTCCTTCCCCCCCAAGTACCAAAGAATTTATCAATTTTTTTATGGGCTACATGCGCTCCACCCAAAATACAACTCTTTTTACTCTCACGCCTGAAGATGAAAAAAACATTACAACTATTTATAAAGAAAAGTATACTTCTTGGGACTGGAACTATGGGAAATCTCCAAAAAGCTCTCTAAAAATGTCCCGGAAATTTACCGGAGGAGTACTTGATGTATACCTTGCTATTACAAAGGGGAAAATTTCTGCATGTACTTTTTATGGAGATTTTATGGCACTCCGCCCTGTAGAAGACATTGCTAATGCATTGGTAGGGGTTGAGTTTACACCAGCTGCTGTTAGTAAGTCATTAGGTAGCTTGAATAACAAAATAGCACTCACAGAATATTTTGGTTCAATTTCAAAAGAAGAAATTCTTCAATGTATATTTTTTGGACAATAAGTTGATAATGGTGGTTTACTACCCTTTACCAATTTTTTGGTGACAAGTTGTTTGGGTGACAAACCTTTTTTTGTTAATAGCCTCTTTTGCTAAAAGGTGAATATTTTATCTACTCTGGCCCCAAAAAAAAGTAGGAAGCGTTTGCTTCCTACTTTTTAGTTTTTTGCTGAACCTGTATCAAAGGGTAAAATGTATGCCGAGCCACTTTCAAAGGGAAAAAAGACCGCACGATATATTGTATATATTTCGCCGTGGGAGTTTTTCATACAGCCTTTCTATTGATCGCCTTTAAAAAATCGTAGCCGTAAAGCATTTGACACAACAGTTACAGAACTCATAGCCATAGCTGTACCTGCAAGCATTGGCGAGAGGACAGGCCCCCCCCAATAGTAAAAGACCCCAGCAGCAAATGGAATACCCATAACGTTAAAGGCAAACGCCCAAAAAAGGTTTTGTTTGATGTTACGCATTGTTGCGCGGCTCAGGGCAAAAGCTTCTAAAATACTACTTAACCCTGCACGCATAAGTACTATATCACCAGTTTCTACAGCAACGTCTATTCCACTGCCCATTGCAATACCTACGTTTGCTCGGGCTAAAGCAGGAGCATCGTTAATACCATCGCCTACCATTGCTACTATGGCGCCTTGTGCTTGTAATTCTTCAATTATTTTTTCTTTCCCTTCTGGTAATACCCCTGCATATACACGACGTATACCTACCCGCTGTGCCATATTTTGGGCAGCAGCTTCCGCATCGCCTGTGAGCATTATACTTTCAATCGTTTGGTTTGCTAATTTTTTAATAATAGCTGGAGATTCTTCACGTAATGTATCTGACAAAACAAATACCGCGCAAGGGACACCATTTGCCACAAAGACAACAGGAGTGTTGCCCTTTTGTGCATGAGGAAGGAGGAGTGATTCAATAGAACAATGTGGTGCCATTTCTTCAGTAAATACTCTGTTGCCTATACTTACTGCATATTTTTCACCTGCTAATGAGGCAACTCCTGCAATACCCTTACCTGGTGTCGCGACAAAGTCCACAATCTCTATACTCTCCACACCCTCTTTTTCCGCTTTTGCAATTATCGCTTGCCCCAAAGCATGCTCAGAAGAGCGCTCAAGGGCTGCTGCCATAGCTATAACTTGCCGTGTATCTAGAGACAATTGCTCTGCCTCGGGTAACAAAACAATTTCTGCGACAACTGGTTTGCCTTCTGTCAGCGTACCTGTCTTATCAAACACTGCCGTAGTTACTTGAGAAGCATTTTCTAGTGCATAGCCATTTTTAAAAAGTACGCCCAGTTGCGCTCCTCTGCCTGTGGCCACCATGATAGATATAGGTGTTGCCAGCCCCATTGCACAGGGGCACGCAATCACAAGAACTGAAACTAATATACGTATGCCAAAAGCTGCGGAGCCTGTATATGACCACCAAAACAAACCTGCCAAAAGAGCAATACAAATAACAACAGGTACAAAATATAAACTTACTTTATCCGCAATAGCCGCTATAGGGGCTTTACTACTTTGTGCTTCTTGTACAAGCCGTATAATTCTTGCGAGTACTGTATCAGCACCAATTTTTTTCGCCTGCATGATCAAAATACCGTGCTGATTCATAGTACCTGCGACTAACGTGTCTTGTGAGTGTTTTTCAACAGGCATGCTTTCCCCTGTGAGCATCGACTCATCTACAAAAGAAGCACCTGCAACCACAATACCATCAACAGGTATGCGCCCTCCCGGGCGAACAGCTAGAAAATCATCCACTTGCACTTGCTCCAAAGGTATTTCTTCGCCTGAGGTGATATCACCAACAGTATCCCCACCTTGGGTAGAAAATGTGGCGAGGCGAAAACATTTTTCCGGTGCAAGGTTGAGCAAACCCTTCATTGCCTCTGATGTACGCATGGTAGAGCGAGTCTCTAAAAATTTCCCAAGAGAAATAAGAGCAATGATAACAGCGGCAGATTCATAGTACAGCTCAACTCCATGTATGGAATGCCCTGTTCCAAGTAGCATATCCCACAACCGTCCATGGCTCGTACTCGGAGGCAGTGGAACAAAAGCAAGGGAGCCTTGTACTTTTTCTGGTAGTGTTAAAATAACTGTATTCCATAAGCTATACAAAAAAGCAGCACCAGTCCCCATGGCCACCAAAGTATCCATTGTTGGGGCTTTACGTAGTAACGCAGGAAATCCCAATAAATAAAAACGCCTCCCAGCCCATAAAACCGGCAGACATAAAAGCAGCTGTACTATAGCAAAACGAGCTGGGTTATACGTGGGGTCTATAGATTGCGGTAAAGACAGCCCCATCATTTCGCCCATGGAAAGGATGAAAAGAGGAAGCGCAAACAAAAAAGCAGGGACAAGATCTTTTCTTCGCCCTTCTAGCTCAGCTAGCTGTACTTTTTCTCGTTCTGCCCAGCGCAAGGCTGCATCGGAAAGAAAGTTTGCAGCATTTTCACTTGCTGTCATAACAGACGCATCAAACCCAGCATCACTAATCGCTTTCAAAACTTCAGGGAGCACGTGCTCAGGGTCTACGTCTTTGGCAAAAGTGATTTGCCCTGTGTGCGAGGCAAGGCTCACGCTACTTCTATCTATATAGTCTTTGGTGGACAAGATTTTTTCAATTCGAGAGGAACAGGCTGCACAGTGCATCCCTGATATAGCAAGGATAATTTCTTTTTGTGGCATAATAAACTCCAAAAAATAAATGTACACTTCATATGATAAACATTTTCAATACAATGTCTAGTGAGAACTTTTATCAACTGTAGTATGCGAGCTCTTTGCTGAAAAAACACGCTTTTCAAAGGACTTAAAATACTCTTTTATAACAATGTACAAATTTTTATTGCCTACTATATTTATTTTTATCAGGCAGTTATCGGCACGTTACTCCCTTGCAACTAATATTGACCTTATAAAGGAGGCGTGCTAAATATTTATGTACTAAAGCAATACGCGGATTATGTGGGTTTCTGCCTTTTTATAAAAAATTATCCGCTCGTAAAAAATTATCCGTAGTAAAAAACTAACCCCTTGCGGTTGTTAATTATCATACTGTTTACAAACACTGTGGTTTTTATATAACACAAAATAGGTTGCATTGAATGCGCCTTTTTGTTGGCTTTACAGGCTTGGTGCGCTTGCACTTTTTTCTGTAGCTATTTTACCCGCGGAGAATTGCTTATGAACTTTGGTAGACCTACTTGGGCTGAAATCGACCTATCTGCTATTAACCACAATATACGACAGATTAAGTCCCTCCTCAAGAAAGACACTTTTTTTTGCGCTGTTGTCAAAGCTGATGCCTATGGGCACGGTGCTCTTCCTGTAGCCTTCGAAGCTGAAGCTGTTGGCGTTGATTATCTTGCTGTTGCCACATCAGAAGAAGCAGTTCAATTACGAGATGGTGGTATCACACTTCCTATTCTCGTTATGGGCTACACACCCGCAACAACTGCTCATCTCATTGTGAGCAAAAATATTACCCAAACTGTTTTTACGCTCGAGCAAGCACAAGCATTTTCTGCGGCGGCTGTTGCCCAAAAGAAAAAAGTAAAGCTTCATATTAAAGTAGACACAGGAATGTCACGCGTAGGTGTGCAAGCAGAGGAAGCAGCTGATTTTTGTGTTGCAATAAAAGCGCTCCCTAATGTTACGTTGGAGGGAATTTTTTCACACTTTGCTAGTGCAGATGGAAAAGATAAAACATCCCCCAAAGACCAATTTGCAGCTTTTACTACTATCCTGACAGCTATAAAAAACAAGGGAATAACCATCCCTATCAAGCACACTGCAAACAGCGCTACAACCTTAGATATGCCTAATATGCATCTTGATATGGTGCGAGCTGGCATTGTTATGTACGGCTTATGGCCTTCTACCGAAGTAACTAGACCGGTGGAGCTGCGGCCTGCTATGCGCTTGAAATCAAAAGTAAGTTTTGTCAAACAACTCCCAAAAGGAAGACAAATAAGCTACGGAGGCACATATACACTTGAAAAAGATTCTGCCATAGCGACTCTACCTATTGGGTATGCTGACGGATACACACGCATGCTCAGTGGAAAAGCAAGGGTTTTTGTCAATAACATGCACGCCCCTGTCCGTGGTCGCATTTGTATGGACCAATGTATGATTGATGTTACTTCCATCTCTGGAGTAAAAGAAGGAACAGAGGTTCTCCTTTTTGGTGGGCCAGAACTTCCCGTAGAAGAGCTTTCTACACACCTTAATACTATTAACTATGAGATTATTTGCATGATGGGACGACGCATTCCCCGTGTATATGTTAGGCATACGTAAGATGTTTTTGTAAAAGCCACTTGATGCACCGGCTGGCATGGGAGGTGGGTATAACCCTACTACAGGAAAGTACAACCTGAGGTAAAAACAAAAGCATTGACGCATCTATGAGAAATAAAAAGAACTATGTGTGAAAAGTCAAAAAAAAAAAAACTGAAAAGCACTAACAAAGAAGTAGGCCTTTCACACATACTACTTTATCTGGCAATGAATAGCTTAACCAATGGGTAGCTAACGAATACCTACTACTGAATTTTAACAAAATGGAGTTTTCATGAGTACAAAAACAGCTATTGCAACTACTAACGCTCCTGCTGCTGTTGGTCCATATTCTCAAGGTATATCTGTCTCTGGTAATCTTATTTTTGTTTCTGGACAACTTCCTTTAGACCCAGTAACAAAAACTATGCCTGATGATGTTAAAGAACAAGCACACCTTGCTCTCACAAACATTAAAAACATTCTTGAAGCAGGTGGCAGTAGCATGGATAAAGTGGTAAAAATAACTATTTTCCTTGCTAATATTGAAGATTTTGCCGCTGTAAACGAAGTGTATGCCACGTTTTTTACAGAGCCTTTTCCTGCACGAAGCTGCTTTGCTGTAAAAGCTCTTCCCCTAAAGGCAAACTTGGAAATTGAAACTATTGCTCTTGCATAATTTTTTTAGCTTAGCCCCAAGGTGATTTTGTTACTTATATGCGATATTTTTTTACTTTTTGTTTTGTTGTTTTTTTTGCTTTTTCAGCACAAGCTGATGATTTTTTTACTATAAGTACAACCCCTTGGGGCTCTTCTAGAAAAGAAGTATCCAAAACTATTGGAGTGGCTCTCCCTTTTACTGTCACAAAAAGCAGTGGGCTGACCGTAACAGGGTATGAAATGGCTGGGTATGATGGAAACATGGGCTATGTTTTTTATGATGATAAGCTTATAGAAATTCACTTTCGTATTACATCTGAAGAAAATACTTCCTTTTCTATAGGGGCAGCGGGTAAACTAAATAGTCGCCTGCAACAAAAGCTCACCAAAAGCTATGGCGAGCCCTACATTGATAACGCAGTTTGCGAAAAAGAACGTAATTGCACCTACTCACTGTGGAATAAAAGCAGCCAAACAATCGTAGGGCTATTTTATACCGAAAACCAAACCTCACGTAATTTAGGCGTAAGCTATATGCAACGCGAAGCTTCCAATCCTGAAAATCCTTTTTGGGAACCACACAAAGGACTTGTCCTTATTCCTGAATAATTGCTGTTTGGCTGCTTAACTACATAGCCAGAAACGCTACTTTCTCTTTTTATAACAACTGCTCTATGCTATTAATTTATATTCGCTCACAAACAGGAACTATTATCAATTGTTTCTCTAGTTGCAGAAAAGTTTTTTTTCACCTATATAGAGGAAAGGTAGCTTCATTTTTGATGCTACTGAATTTTTTATCTTTTCAAAAAAGTATGTTTTCTTAGATTATCAGTCTAGCTATACGCTGAAAACAGTACGCTTTGCAAAGATCGATTTCTTTACAACCCTATGAGCCCACCCTGCTTACGTAGTTACAAAAGAGGATGGGTGCATAGTAATGTTGTAGTTTAGTTGTCCGTTGCCGGCGGTTTTCACTAAAAAACCTCCCTTTAGTTATTACAACTTCATAGGTGTAATAAAAAACTCCTCACCTACTATTAAGGACTGCGCTATGAAGAATCAGTCGTCGTTGCCACGGTGGAGTAGTCTGTGCGTCTTAGCTTTTATAGCTTTTTTGTACTGTAGTTATAGTGCTACAGCATCAGACACTTCTCAAAGCGCCCCCCAAGGGCGGGCTGACTTTATCACGATGCAGAGTGCTACTTCAGGTTCCAATGCGGAACTTCCTCCTGTAATTTTCCCTCATGATACGCACACGAAAGCCTTAGAGGCTATGGGAAAAGACTGTAGCACCTGTCACACCAGTATAGATGGAAGCCAAGAGTTTCGCTTTCGCGACGGCCCTGCTCAAAGTGCTGAGGATATCAAAGACTATTACCACGACAACTGTCTTAGTTGCCACGCAACAGTAGGGGAAAAATACAGTGCTCCTCTTGCTGCAGACTGTCGCTCTTGTCACCTAAATACTGCGCCTGATACTTCTGGCTGGAACGAAATACCTTTTGCAAAAGAACTGCATAACTTACACATTACAAGCAAAAATATTCCAAATGCTCCAGGGTTTGACGCTAACTGCGGCACCTGCCACGTGACATACGACGAAAATATGGTTCGCATAGCCTATGCTCCTTTTACAGAAGCCTCATGTCGTTCATGCCATAACATGGACGCAGAACAAGCTGCAATTTTAGAAAAAAATCCTGATGCAAAAGTAGAACTTCCTTTGCGCACCATTTCACATATGTCTTGTGTTGGTTGCCATGCTACTACAAAAATGAAAAACCCTGAAATTGCCACTGGCCCCATAGACTGTGCTGGTTGCCATAGCTCTGCTGCTGTAGCACCACTTATCGAGGCAAATTTAGACAAAGAGCGGCTTAAAGCCGTTCCACGGTTACAACGTAACCAACCTGACACTACTCTTATTTTACCACGCAGTAATAGCGGTGAAGTATTTGAAAGTACTACAGGTATCGTAAGCTTTAACCATGCGTTGCATGAAAGCATCACACAAGATTGCCGCACCTGCCACCACCAACAAATCAGTAGTTGTGGTACATGCCATACTGTAGAAGGCAATGAAAAAGGTGATTATAACTCTTTGTCCAGTGTCATGCATAAACCTGACTCTTTGCGCTCTTGTATTGGCTGCCATGAGGTAGCAAAAGCAAAACCAGAGTGTGCATCTTGTCACCTTGTTACTCCGCAACAACCTACGCAGACTGCATGCATTACCTGCCACAGCACACAAGCTCCTGTGACAGGCGGTTATGCAACAAGTAAAAATATTGATGAAATGTCTCAACAGGATTTTGCTGCTATTTCTGGACTTACAGTAGATATTCGTCAAAGCAAAAGAACTAACATCCCTTTTGCAAGCATCCCTGAGTATGTGACTATTGACATTTTATCTAACGAATATGGAAAAGCTACTTTCCCACATAGAGCGATTGTAACCTCTTTGGCGCGTATGGCAAAAGACAACAGTCTTGCAAGTGCATTCCATACTACAGACCTCACACTATGTGTTGGCTGTCACCACAATGCACCTGAGTCCTTAGAACCTCCCAAGTGTGTTAGCTGTCACAGTACTCAAAACGCACCAGGCAAAAATGACTTACCCCCTACACTAAAAGAGGCTTACCACCAGCAGTGCATGGGATGTCATATACAGATTCAACAAACCCCTGTTGCAACCGACTGCACCGGCTGCCACGAGCAACGCAAGAACTAAAGGAGTTTACAGATGAACCGTAGAAAATTCCTAGGTCTGTTGAGTGCTTCTGGTATAGCTGCTGCACTTAACCCTACAGTTGGATTAGCTGCCTCTACAAAGGACTACTCAGGACATCCTGACGCTATGGGCGTTTTGCATGACTCAACACGCTGTATTGGCTGTCGTCAATGTGAAGCAGGGTGTCAGCAGGTAAATGCTGATGTTTTACCTGAACCAGAAGTTCCTTTTACAGACCTAACAGTTCTTGATGCAAAAAGAAGAACTGAAGGTAAAAAGAACTACACTGTTGTTAATAAGTATACACCAAAGGGACGCACTGAACCTGTGTTTCGTAAGCAACAGTGTAACCACTGTCAGGAACCAGCTTGTGCATCTGCCTGTTTTGTAAAGGCTTTTGTAAAAACTCCAGAGGGGCCTGTTGTCTACAAGCCAAACCTGTGTGTTGGGTGCCGTTACTGTATGATTGCATGTCCTTTCACTATTTCTACATAAGATTACAACTGTGCTCTTAACCCCCTTCTTAACTAATGTACCATGTTCGCTCCGCTCAT
>JARJEC010052785.1:0-11619 GCA_030264575.1 Tachinus sp. AB-2021 | reverse complement strand
TTTACGTTAAAAATAATCATTTAAATTCATTAACATAAGTAGAATGTTGGCATGTGTTGGTTGGGGATAGATAAAACTAAAGATGGATCCGGTTGGTTTGTTCGATATGTTCCCTTCCCTGATTTTGTGTAATATATTTCAAAATCTTTTGGTTTTTATTTTCTCCTATAGGAATAAAAGTAATAAATTCGTATCTTAATTTAATTCAATTTTTAGGGTTAAATTACTATAGAATTGAGCAACTACCTTTCTTCATTTGTTTTTCTATTCAAATCGAGGCCCTTTACGGCAATTTTTGAAGAACAATTTACCACCACGTGTTGCCAACTTAACCAATCGAAACAAATGTTTGAGTTTGAGTGAAACAACTAGAGCGTACTGCTCAAATTTCAGAACAACATTTTAAAAACTGTTTGAATTATACGTTCCACACACATCCACACATACATACATACATACATACAGATAGACATTTTTCTAAAAACCACTTTTTTGACTGAGGGACCTCCAAAACGTATATTTCCGTTGAAGTCTCAATTTCGAATTTTTGGTATGAATCTAATACTTTTTTCTCTATAGGGGAAAAATAAAAATCATTGACGCATTGTGCATGCAACTCGACTACGTTTAGGCAACAACTTTGCACTTTAAATGCAAGGGTAATAGCTGTAATTATAAAGTGCGCATTAATTGGTTGTAAACTGACACGCACTGTGTGGTTATTGGTTAGTTTATGAGGAGTGAAATTCTTATTAAAAATAATTTTATTATATTTTTATGTGTATTTATTTAATTTTGCTGCCCAGGTTTTAATAATTGATTATCATTTTTGAAAAATTTATTTCAAAATGGAGCAATATCTTAGTAATTATTTGGTAGTCTAATTTCAAGTTAAGCTCTATTTAAATTTTAAATAATTATTATTTATAATACTCGTATTAAAAATAATAATTAATTAACCCGAGTTTGTAAAAACAAATAAAAACGTAAACAAAATAAAATAGTGAATAGTCAATAGTCAAGCGAGGCAACGTTAGGCCAGATCCAGCACTTTAATGTGTGGCGGCATAGCCCAGCCTACCGGTACCATTTGCCATTAAGAATCAATTAACAGTGCTTTATATAGATAAAAAAGGCAAATTTCTAGAAAAATACGCCTTGACTGACACACATATTTAGATAAACACGTCTAGAATTCTTAGATAGGTTGCCAAATAGTTAAAACTCAACAAATACAAATACTACTACTATACTAACTAAATTGTTAATCAAACAAATAAAAAACAAAATTATAATAAATTAAATTAGTTTACACTGTTAACCTTATAGATACTAACATAAATTTAATTAAATAGAACTTTAAACAAATTGTTAAAATGCACTACTGATAAGATTATTTACAAAAATAACGTTTTGAGATTTAAATGTTTTTAGTTATTATTTATAATAAAATATTCTATAATATAAGCTATATATATTTTATTATTTATAAATTATAAGTAAAGTATTCACGAATCTGGCTGTTACCCTTAACGCATGCATATTTTACTAGAATAGTCAAATCGAGTTAAGGGGACCTGAATGCATATATTTTAACAGAAAGACTTCGAACTATTTTGAAAAGCAATATGTTATATTAAAAAGTATTTATTATTATTTCATAGTATCTGGCAATTTTCAATTTTTGGCGAATGCGCCGGGCATTAAAAAGTTTATTGATTATTAAAATTAAATGAAATAATAATTAAAGTAGATTGATGTTTTATTTTGGTGTTAAAAACAACGAGAAAAATGTAATATGCAATAGATGTGTGTTAGCTACAACATTTGTTCATATTAAGGGATACATAATGTAGAAACCGTACTGCTTCGATAATCTAGGCTCCCCACGTATCTCAATAATAAAAAGCACTATAAGCTCGCTCTAGAATTTACATAAAAACTGCAGTTATGTCCCCTCGCAAATATTAGCTTGTGAACCGCAGGGGACAAAGAATGCGCACGTGAAAAATAACCGAGTGAAATGCATGCGCGTTTCAAATCAAATTTTGTTAGATTTATGTGATTTGTTGAAAGTGTGTTGTCCCTCGTATTCATTAAATATGTTAAGAACTTTTTTTTAATATATCAATAGTATGCCTAAATAATATAAAGCGTTACTGTAGTGTACATGATATAAATAATGAAAGGTTTGCGGTTAAATATTATACGAAGATACTTAAGTTGTTTATTATTAATTAAACTTGTCTATGCACTTATGTAATAAATAAGTTAGTACGTTACGCAACTGGCATGGCTGACTGCAAACTTACTAATGTGCCATACAGATTTTATTTGTATAGAAGCCAAGCCATTGGTACTACTTCGTGCTATAGATGGCACGTGCGGATATCCGAATTGCTTCGGGAAGGGACCGAAATTTCCTCGCTTATCAATAATTCAGGCGGTAGTGCTGCACAGTGTACCCGATATTTACCGGAGCGGCTGGAATGACCCGAGCCGCTGCGGACGATTGCCACTGGACATACACCGAAAGCGAAACCCGCAATATCTCGTCCCAAAAGTCGACCGCGAATTGGCCGCAGGGCAGTCAGACCCCAAAACAACACAAAAGAAACGCGGAAACCGCCACCGACCGTTAGAGGAAGCTTGTTTTGTTAAAGTCTCTTGATTTATTTACTATTATATATAAAGATGCTTTTGATATACGCTAACGGAAACATTTTATTATACTGCAAACTAATTTTTAAATGGAATATAACTGAATCAGTAATCAAATGTTGAATTTATGTTTTAATATTTACAGCCACACATTCAGTGAATTATACACAATAAGTACTGTATCCCTAGTTAACGTTTCCCTTTGTACATAATCAAGTTCGCATGTGAGTGTGCAACCTCATGTGATATATTACATTACATTATTATTATAAAATAACTCGTTTAGAGGGTGTTTAGCTTGGGAGCATAAACCAGTTAGCTTCGTAATTAATATCGGATTAGCAATGTGCCTACGTGTTTAGTAATGAACGAACTGATCCTTTGGTACACAGATACAAATTCCTATTTTGCAAATGGTCACATAATTCAATGAAAAATATTTTTTTAATTAAAGTAATTAAGCTGCCTTTTCTTGCTTAATAATTTTGGACGGAATAAAAAGTATGAATCAACGACGGGAGGTTAATCATTGTTTCTTTGTGGTTCGCATGAGGTTAATTTATCCGCCGGGCTAAACAATGAGGAAGGTATGAGAAGCCCGACGTTTATTTATGGCAGCGCAGTAATAACGAGGTGAGTTATAAGGGTGTTGAGTTTTTGTATCGAGGGATGAATGCATTGGCCTGGTTGGCGTTAACACATTTTGTGTATATTGGATAATATGCAATTTATTTTGGAAATCAATTTTATATATAAAAATCAATCAAAAAGTATTACTTTTCTTGTGAAATAAATTAGAAATATAAATAACAACTGTTAATAATAAGTAATGCCTTAGCAATTTTAATTTATCTGCAATATAGATTTTTTTGTTTAGCTCATTTGCAATAGAAAATAACCAATAACTTTTGAAATTTAAGAGTTTTTGCGCTATTGGGACTTAACGCTACTTCTGATGTACATACTTCATAAACAGAGTACTAAAAAAATCTTTATATATATATATATATATATATATATATATATAACAAATTCTATAAAATAAAAGAAGAAAATTTTATAATTGCTTCTTTAATTTTATAGAATTTATTAATATACATGATTTTAATAATTATAAAATTATTAAATAATGCAACTACTGACAGCAAATTTAATTACAATTGAAATTATTTTTATATCAAAAATTTGATTCCTGTTTTATTTGTTGTTGTTTTTTGTTGCGTTTTTGTGGTCTCTAAACATTTAATTTCTTTGATTACTTTTGTTTCTTATTGGTGCTTATTTAATGCAATTTTATCAATTTGAAAAAAATCAGGTGCAAAAACTATTTTCATGCTTGTTTCTTGGCACTAAAAATACATTAGTTTTGTCATTTTAAGAAAACAATAATAATCAAAAAAATTGGCAAACATATAATAGTAGTACAATAAAATAATACTCGACCGAGCCTATTAATTTGACATTTTCCTATATAATGTGTGCCTTTATAAATAATATAAATTTCATTCGATTTAATAGAGCTTCTAAGTCTATTAAATCGAATTAAATTTATATATCAAACTTTTGTTTAGAACATTTTTATGTAAAATAATAGATATAAAATTTATTTTTATTAGGCTCTACTACTAATTGGTATAATAACTTTTATTGAAATACTAAAATATAAACGCAACTGGTCCAGTTTAGAAAATAACGATCTATACAGGTTAATATGCAAAATATCTTAACTGACCATTTAGTTAAATTATTAGGTAACTCAAATCATTAAGAAAATCATGATTTTCAAAAAAAGTAAACAATCAACTGTAAAAACTAATTCAAAATACAAACAAATGAACACAAAATAACTAAAATTGAAACTTTAAAATTCGTTAAAATAAAATGCATGTCGACGAAGCTTTTAATTCATTTTTGATACATTTTTGTACATGTCCTATTAAAGATTAACGAATATGTACATCTTTTAAGGTAAACAACTGGGCGAATTTTAAGATAGTCCGTTTAAGTAAATAACGTTAAGTATCTAGTACCGCAAAATGAGTATAAGAAAGAACAAAATATAAATAGCGATAGAAGTGAAAAAAAAATAGTATGGCATACTTGTAGCGGAGTGTAAAAAGCTAGTACTGGACAAGAGAGTACCAAACGTCAAAACAAGCTTGGAATATTGTTGAAAATATTTTGAAATAAAATAAAAAAAGTGAAAAAAAATTCAAATCAAGCACAAAGAAAAAAATATACAGTGCCAACAATCTATAACTACTAATTTATGCAAATCATTTTGCAGTTACAATCACCCAGAAAATAAAAACATTTTTTTTAATAATAAATTGACGCAATTCATCACTACAAGTAAAAGTGCAAAGTCTATGTTTTTAAACTACACAGGCAAAAGAAATTAACGCATCACTTGTAATTTTTCTCATAGCTTGGAATCGATGTTTTCTTTTTTTTGTTTAAATTTCTCTAAGGAAAAAGCTTATCAAGCATACTGTTTTAAAGATTCTTTTTTGTTTTTTGTTCTTATAGTATTTTGTCAATAAATAGCATTTTTGACTGTAAAAACGGGTTATATTCAATTCCTTTTTGGGTTTGTTTTGAAGTAATTGTTAAAATTAAGTGTTAAATAGTGAACAATGAATATGGATAGGCCTCCGAATCTCAATTTAAGTAGTGAAATAGCTTTGATTGTGATTACACTTGCAAAAGAAGGTAGGAGTCAGCGTTACATCGGTCAACGTCTTGGTGTTAATCAATCGACTGTATCCCGTGTCTTGAAAAGACATCGGGAAATTCGGCATACTCAAGAAGGACAGAAAACGGGCAAAAGAACAAGCCACAGCAGCGCTGCCCAAGATCGTTTTTTAATGATGAACACGTTACGAACACGGTCTTTTACGGTTCCTGGGCAACAGAATATGCTCGCAGACACCCACAATATTCATTTAAGCACCGTTACCATAAGAGAAAGGTTGCATTTAAATTTAACTTCTAAAATAGCTGCAAAGAGACCACAACTAACCACAGACCATCGCAGATCCAGGTTAATATTATCATCTTATATTACAAATATTTTTGAACTACACGTAATGCCTTTTGCCCCTTAGGAAAAAACGATTTTCTGTTTATGCATGACAATGTAAAACCACATAGTGCCCGAATTGTACAACAGTATCTTCACAAAGTCGGTATTGATACAATGCAATGGCCAGCTAGGAGTTCCGATTTTAATTCGATCAAACACATCTAGGACACGAAGGGCAGACACGTCAGAGCATTCCTCGGTATCCAAGCAATCAATAAGCGCTTGGACAAAGATTGCAGGAAATTTGGGAAAATATTGACCAGGATAAAATTAGATCATTAATTAATACTATGAGTCATTGATGTCAGGCAGTTATTCAAGCAAGAGGACATTTTTTAGCCATTAATAGAAGAAAAAGTGTCGAAAATCTTTCTTATGGTTTAGTTGTTTTAGTTGTTCAATACTTTATTTTTTAATTAAAAAAATCAAAGTGATGTGTTAATTTCTTTTGCCAGTGTATTTGAAAAAACTGATATAATAATTGTTGTTTTAAAAAATACAAACGATGAATCGATGAAATTCCAGTGCAAGTGGTTACTAATAAATAAATCCATAGAAAAAGGCACGTTTGATATTAATAATATCCGACCAGTATGAATTTTTAGTGGGTTCTCAAAAATATACAAAAAAAATTAAAACAACTGTAGTTTTACTTGGACATGTTTCAACTAGTGTCCGATAATCGATGCGGAACCGAATCCAGCAGCAGTTTCAGATAAATCCTATCTAATCCATAGTAGATTCCTAAACAAGAAATATTAATTCAGAAACGACAACAAATAATAATATGTAATATCTTTCGAATTGTATCAGGTTTTTTTCAATGTCAAAACAATTGAAATGACATTATTCTGTAAAAATATTGATGTACGACCTAATAGTGCATAATAAGTGTACCAATAGCAGAGAATACATACATACAAGTCATTTTTTTGTATTGAAACCCCGTAGAAGAATTTTATTTTTATTAATTTTTTTAGAAAAAAAAACTTGCGTCTGCTATTTATTCTTTTGGTAATTTTGCCTATCATAATATAATTAAATATTATATGACCGTTTCTTATTATTGTTATGAAACGTTTTGTTTCATCTAAAGGTACTTTAGAGGTACCTTGAACACCTTACGTTCCTTAGCAGACCCTCAGCTCATTTAGTCGGATGCATGTGTTCGGATTTTAGTTAAAGCTTCCTGTAGTCCAAGTTACCCTTGGGCGCCACCACAGTTTTAAGTACATGAATAAAATTAAAGTTGAAGAAATTATATATTTTTGTCTAATAAATGATATATTTAAATATTAAGAAATTGAAAAATTAATTTTATCAGTTACCCAAATTTATGACAGATGTTCTATGCTTATGTACATAATCGCAATAAAGTCCTGTCCGCTCAACGCTTCAGGCAGTTCTTCTCTCGCCAACATAAATATTCCAACAACAATTTCAAAAGATTTCTGTCTGCTTAATTTTTCAGGCAGTTTTCTTTCACATAAATACAAATCAACTCTACAGGCAGTTGTGTTTTCCCAAACACATATACACCCAATTAAACACCTACTATTAGCTTTGCAAGAGTCCTGTCTGCTCATCATTTCAGGTAGTTCTTCTTTATATCTTGAGGCTTGAGGGAACCGTGTAATACCAACAATTGAATCATCATAGTAACATAACTAATTTTACTTTAAGCCCATTAATGGTAATTATATTAATTGAATTAAATCATTTTAATGATATTTAGTATAATTTAATTACACTATTGAATATGAAATTTTTACCTAAATTCTAAACATTTTTTTAATACTTTATGACAATATAGCTTTATCACACACTACTTGGACAAATAATAATCTAATCTCAACCAAATTTAATGTTTATTTAATGATAAAAAATAAAGATTTATACCCAATAACTAGACAAAATATTTAACAATTAACTAAACTTATGCCTTTTTTAGTTAATCTTTCTTTTTCTTTGGCTCCAAGAAAAACTTGATAATTTCCGTTTCCGCATTCAATACTTTTGCACTTGATGTTTCTTATGACGTAGTTTGGACATTCTTTGATTGTTGTGGCCCTACCTATGCAACTAAGGAAGGTGGTTTAGCACTGGATGCCGCAGCAACTTGTGCAGTAGACTTGAAAAATTTAGGTATGTGCACAGCAGATCTGGCAGCAAACTAAGGGTCCAGTGTTCTTGAGCGTAATGTGTACACCTGTGTACTTTGATTTTTAATATACCTGCGGTTGATGGACTCAAAGAAATTATGGGTGCCTTTTGCTTATGAGCTGGTTCCGCTAATTGCTGTCCCATTATTGTCGCTAGCTGCCTCGATATCAGCAGTTGCATAAAATTGTATTGTATCTTTCTATTTTTTCATTAATTTTTTATATATGGTTCATCTGGTGTGCGCTCTATACCCTAATTGTTCCATCGTCTTGCTAAACTTAACCCGACTCTGCTGGTTTGGCCGAACCCACAAAATACCCGTCCGGTTTTTATCACAGCAACCAATTTTTTTTGTTTGCTTTTATATGTTTGGCTGGATAATTTAAAGGATTCCTTCCAGATATTTATAGAGTGAGCAAACTAAAATAACGTTAATTGGCACGTTATAGATTAATCAAAATAAGTTTCTTGAATCTGCGCACAAATGATGGTTTAAACCTATATTTTCTAAGTAAATTTAGTTTTATTTCAAAGCTGATACACAAAAGTAATTTATGTATTACATTCTTTTACTGACAACTTAAAATCTAAGAAAATACACCGGATTTAGACAGTTTTTTCTTCTGAATGACGTAACAAGTTCTTGGATCCAATAAAAGTTTACTAAACAGCACATGTTAATTTTGTATATTCTGTTTTACAACATGTAGTTACCAAACATTTTAAAACTGCTCAAATTAAATCATAAGGAGACACCCCCACTTCTACTATGTGGTACTACATTTTAGGAAATAAATAAACTAGAATTACTATGTTTATTAACCATTATTTATTTATTAAAAATATAAATAAAAGTAAAGGCTACTTGAGTTTCGACTTTTGATGGTCATTATAACGTAAGTAACAGTTACAAAAAATACATTTATGTAGACAAATAAACAAATAAAAACAAGTTAGTGAGTGATTATGGACAGGTAATTATAAAGATATAAAGGAACAAAGGTACAAGTTAAAGTGGGTTAGTTGTAAGGATTCAAAATAAAATGAAATAAAGATTTAAAAGAATTTAAATATAGTAAATAAAGGTAATAATTAAAATTAAATTATACTACATAAAACTGACGAGTGGGGAATTATATTCATTTAATTCTAATTCTTCATTTAATAAATTAACAATGATTTCCAATATTGACCAATTTACTAAATCAAAACTTCAAAACACTTTTGGAATGTGGGTAAATCAAAATTATTTTCAATTTGATAATGAATTTTACCATCAATGTTAGCAATGGGTTCTCTTATGAGTCACTTGTTAACAGATATATTCATACCCGTAATCGAGGAAAAAATCTTTAATTTAAATTTTACTAAAAAATATATTTCATTTTGGTACCGATATGTGGATGACATAATTTCATATTTTACTGGTCAACAATTTCTAAATTTAATTAATAACATAAATCCCAAAATTAAATTCACGCTGGAGTTAGAACATAATAATCAAATTAATTTTGTAGACTTAACATTAATCCTCAAGGACAATAAAATTGAATTCAATATTTTTAGAAAACCGACAAATGTTAACTCTACCATTGCCTTTAACTTCTATCACTGAATAATACATATATTAAAAGCGTATCATTCTTTGGTCCACAGAGCTTTTTCTATTCCTTTATCCGAAAATAATCTGATGACAGAACACAATAATATCCATCACAAATAATAACGGATTTCCGACAAAATTTATTCAAAATATAATAAACAAGAAACTGTTTCGACATACGATGACTCATATAACCCAACAACTGCAAATTTAAATAAAAATTTATTTATGACATTAACTTATTTTGGTAAAACCACAGACAAAATAGCAGACATTGTTTGAAAAGACTAAGTTGCAAATTATCAAATACTTTATTCAATGCTAAAAATAAAATTAATACCTTAAGGTGTTTATGAATTACCATGTTTCAAATGCAATAGTCTATATGAAGACCAAACCGAATGAAGCTTTGAAAATCGTTATACGGAACACTATAGAACCTTCAGAGTAAATCAAAACTAGAATTTATTTGCCAACCATTTTCTAAATTGTAATTATACGTTTCCGGACATCTTAAAATCTTACACACTTGTTCAAACGGCCTTAAACTAAATTATTTACTATCCGCCGAGATTTATAAAAAGAACTGTAACCCCTTTGTTAATTTATTTAAAAAAAAAACAATCAGAATTAAATCAATATAATTCGTCACTCATAAGTTTTATGTAGTATATTATATATTTTGTTAGTTAACTGTATACCTGTGTACGCTTTTCTTTTTAGTTATTTAGTATACCTCTGTAATTACATGTCCATAATTAATCACAAACCTGTTTTTAATTGTTTATTTGTCTATATAAATGTATTTTGCTGTAACTGTTGCTCACTTGATAATGACTTTAAAATGTTGAAACTTGAGTTGCGTTTATTTTTATTTTTATTATTAATAAATAAATAATTTTTGTGGTTAAAAATCATAGTAATTCTAGTTTTATTTATTTCGGACAAAATTAAAGTAAATAAAAATGGTTGATTATTGATTAACAATTGTTATTTGTAATTTTATCAAAAATTTATTTAACCCAACCAGCCAGCTTAAAACTAAAGTGTTAAACGATATTCTATTTTAAAGCAATAATCAAGCACTTTTTAGCAACATATTTTTATTGTAAAACAATCTGTTTTTACTGTATTTTACACTCCAATTGTATGTAGATACGTGTGCAAAATTTACATAAGTTTTGCATACATAATTCTGTCACCTGATTTTTTTAATTAAAAAAGAGTAATATAACCTAATTTTAATTTTCAATAATAATATAATTTTATAAAATTGATTATTTAGTAATTAATAAAAAGGTTACAAAACAACTGAAAATTGCAAAACAAAAAATATAGACATTATTTTAATTCCATTTCATTCCTATTTTGTACTACAAGTGCTAACATATTTTTTGTTTGCAGAATCAAAATTTACGTTTTTTCAGCATTCCGCTTTGAAATTGACTTGTAAATTAATTGATTTATTGAAACATAGTGCATATATGGTCTACTACCAGTGCGTGCATTCATTTCATTATCAATCGGATTCATTGCCAATATAGTAGGCCGTAGTTGAAATTTAGAAACCTTTTTTATGCATTTACCCAATTTCACAAAGGGTAGAATCATATATTTTAATAAATTAATAAAATCATACAGAAAATAGCACATATTTTAACTTTTAACATTTTAAAATTTGAAATGTTTAATATGTCTTAAGGGTCCGTACTACCCAGTTTTAAAATATCTGAAATATGCTTACGCTAATATGCACACTACTGCAAGTAAAGAAGAAGTAATTGGTGCTTGCCGAAACAGGTATTAGTACTAGAAGAATTGCATCCTATCTAGAACTTTCTCAAAAAATAAAAAAGAGAAGTGTTTTAATTATTATCAGTCTGTGTATCACTTGCAACCACGAGATCGGGTACAAAGATTAGCATTTTTGCAATTATTTCTTAAACAGCACGGAAAATATCCCAATATTATTCCTTCCATTCCGTGTTTGGACAAAGCTTACCACAGACGGTATCAATAACTGTCACAATAAGCGTAAACAGAACATGTAGTGTGGCATTTTCAATGGTCGTCTACTGCCAATACAAATTCTGCCGCATCGTTTAAA
>JARJEC010052782.1:0-17627 GCA_030264575.1 Tachinus sp. AB-2021 | reverse complement strand
TATGACAGATGAACCAGGTCCAATTTTGGGTAGTTGTAGATATTTAATGGAAAAACTAACTTTGCCATAATTAAGTTTACGTAATACAACTTTACATCAAATAATTATAAAATAGTGTTTGATTTTATAAAAAATAATATTTTATTTCATAAACCGCCATCTGTTAAACAAAACTGCAACTACTTGTTCTTTAAAACTACAAAAACATAGGAGTCGAAACCTCATATCAATATAATTTATAGCTTAGTTTTTAAGTCAAGGTTAGTTATAAATACTGTAAAAATTTTAAAGCTCTATCGTTACCCATAACTGAGCCAACCTTCTACAAAATATCCAGGTCATACAAACAAACAGACAGACAGACAGATAACATTTTTTCTGAAGGTTTATTTGGTGTCTCCAATGTATAAAACTAAAAAATATCATAATATGGGGTGATTTTAAGCAATGTACAGACAAAACCTTTATTTTATTTAAATAGATAGATTAACTCGTCAAATTCGGTTTGATTAGATTGATGTTGCTTCATCTCTTTTTTTTCTTGTTTTCTGTACTTATTCTAAAGAAAATTTAAAAGTTATTATGAGCACACACACAGTAGAAGTAACACCTTTAATTTTATTATAATATAAAAATACTGACAATTAAATGTAAATTTTTTTATTTATCACCCAAAGTTTTAATTACCTTGTATAGATTTATAATTCTTTTCAAGAAATTTATACGATCGCGATATCAAAAAATAATTAATTATACGGTAAATTTTATTGAAAAACAAAGTCAACAATAATTTTCTGTAAAGTTGGAAGCGGTATTTTTTATTATTTCTTGCTAAATAAATGATAAAATACTGTTTACTTAATTTTTTTTCGCAATATACCAAATATTATTGGTATGTGGTATATTGGTTTTTATTTATCCCATGTTTATCTATTTTTCTAAATTATGGGTTACGATTTGATGCCAACTTTTGTGGCATCTTGCCCCTCTGTGCGTCGGTGCGTTGTAGTGTAGTGTAGAAAATTTGGGCTGATTTTGGACCTTAGTTTCTGCACTCCAATACAAATGAACTAATCTGAATGTCAACACTTGCGTTTGTTTACATAAGACAAAAATTCTACGCTACCATACAACTTGCCTAATCTGTATGTGAATTAAATTATCATTTCTAATTTATTTGATGCAAAAAAGACAGAAGATATAAAATCGATGAGTGGAATTGAGATAAATTCGTTTGACTCTAAATTTGACTTTGAAAAAAATCTTCCCTTATATTTTTACTTCAAAAGATCTCGTTCTAAAAAAGGCAAATTGTTGAAATTTTAAAATATTTTAAAATCAAACAGTTTTTTTCGCTAACAATGGATTAACTGAAATTTAATAACGGATCACTTAAAATCATAGGTATTTCCGATAGAAGGAAATATTTAGAAATTTCATCATTCTTTCGGGGTCATCTTATAATTTATAAGATTCAAGGATATTTTTTGAATTAGCATTTATTCGATTGCGTTTCTTGCTCCTAGACGGAGCAAAGAAGAAGTGACATGTAACGCGTAAGCAGTTATATTTCTATAACTTTAACAAATCACATATCTTAAAAAATAGGACACCATTTTACTCATATTTAAAATAGAATGTGATGCATAGGTTTTAAATATATATTATTTAAATATTTTTATTGAATAATTACTTGACAATTTTCATAAAAAAATGTGTGAATATATTGAGGATTTGGTTATTATTTATTTTATAATATATTATATCCATTTTATAAAATGTTTCCATCATGTCACAGTTAGAAGGTTAGGTTAGTTTACAACATGTCACATTAATAAGATTATGTTATGTTAACAAGCTCTGTTTTGCACCGTAACGTATATACAGTTCTAAAAATTTGAGCTTGCAGCGATAAAGTGCAAGAATACCGCGACATTGCAATACAATACCAAACGCAATTTTAATTACAACATTAATCTTCAATTTAATGTTTGACTACTTAATTAGATATAAGTTGTCAGTTCCATTTAATTATAAAATGATTAATAATTATTTGTTTATTAAAGCCAGAAAGTGTTAAATAACAAAATTGCTAGACGAGTCTGAGAGTTGCGGGACGAGCAAGCGTAGTGAGCGATGCGAGCATTAGGCGAGGACAGCTAAAAGTATGTCGGTCGTGGTTAACACAACTATTAAAAAACGCAGTTGTATTTTTTTATAAAGTAAGTAATTTTAAAAGATAAGATAATTTTTTGAATGCTAAATATACAGAACTAATTTTGAATTACATAGTTAGATTAAAAGTATGCAAAATTATGACGGCTGCGTGTTGTTGTATAGTTTTTGTGATACTATACAATTATTTACATTGTCAAGATTATTTTTCATAATAATGTATGTTGATAATAAATTTGCAGCGTCTATTATTTGAAATCTGCAAACTAAACGTGAGGAGACTCGCTACTGCTACTTGCAATACTTGTTGCTGTAGTTGATAATGACATCCCAGTAAACACATTACATAAAATTTACGTTTCAATACATCAATATTATGTTACATAATTTACATAAAATGTTATATAAATAACACGTAATAAAAATGTAAATTATATTTGTTTAAGGTAAATTACATGCAAATTGATTTACACTATAAAAACGTTACAAAAATTATATATTAAAATAATACATATAAAGAAAAGTTAAATTTTGCAGCGTTAAAATAACGTATTATAATTTGCATAAGTTTTACGTAAATTATTAACCATATTATTTGCATATTATTAAATATTAAATGAGTGTACGTAGTGTCTCTGTTGTTAGTGATTTGTAGTATTTATGTGTATAATTAATTTTTTATTTTTTGTTATAGATAGCATAGCACATTTTACGCAAATAAAACGTAACTAACCATGTAAATAAAACGTTTAATATTTCATAGTTTATGTTTCAAAACTCAAATAAAACGTAACAGTGTTATGAGGGACAACTTTGCTGTTTTCAGTCTGAATTAGTTGTTTTGTAATTTTCATTCGCTTTGAGAACGATTTTTCAATGTATGTCTCTGCCACTGAAGAGTCCCAATCACGAAGCTCCTTCACGGAGAGCAAGTCATCGTCATTTTAAACTAACATGATAGCTGACGATTGCGTGAACGAATGCCCTGTATAAAGCTCAGGATTTTCCAATTTCAAATATATTGCAACTTTCTTTGGCATGCTTGCGTAACAAATGTACCATTTTAATTACAAATCATATTTCAGGATGGCTAGTCTCATATAAGTGTACATTCTAAAAATTATAAAATTAAAATTCCACAAATATAATAAGAAAAGTATATATTTCAACTTACCTTATTCACAAACCATATATAATATATTAAATTATATAGTTTAAAATATTTTTAATAAAATTATTATGAGACTCAATTTTATCTCTAAAAATTTCCAACATATTATTTCCAGTTTAATGGGAAATAACTTCAATTTTACGAATAATGCAAATAATTTATTTTTTTTAATTATTAAATGAAGCCTAAGTTGAAATTTAAAAATATTGTAATTATAAATAATTACCACGCCACTACTCCATGTAGAAATAAAAAATCACCTGTCTTCCGGGTGAAGAGTGGTGAATTTTTAAATAATTTATTTTAATATAGAGTAATGACGTATTAATTATTTAATAGTTACAATATTTTAAATTTCAACGATGTTGAAAATTTTATTAATTTAAACGCGACACCCGATTTATTTTTGCAAATTTTATGACCGCCAAGAAATGTGGAAATACGGAAACATTTTTATTATGCATTTTTCAATTTTATTCTCTGGATAAAGTTGTGTATGTTTGAAAATCCATTTAGCTTTTTTCAAATATACAAAGTGATCTATACTTAATAAGAAAATTGCGTTTTACAGAATTGTCAAAATTTTAAAAATACTATATTTATAAAATTAAATAATTTTTTAGTAAAACTTCTTTGTTGTCTATTATTTTTGTCTTATTAAAAAATCTCAACGCCACAAATCATTTAATTTTAATAATGAATTCAATAAGACGTCCTTCTAATGTAAATTTAGAATGAAACTTGTAATATGACATAAAAATCCTTTTATAAAAACCTTTTTCACCGAAACGTACGCCTAACGTTTCGGTGAAAACCCTATCCAATATTGGCAATGCTCGTAATGGACGAGTTAGTTACATCTTGCCTGAACGAGTTAGAATTTATTGATCTGTTGTTATTTATCTACATGGACGATACATTTATTATTCTTTCAAAATAAAATATAAAAACACTTCTAGATAAATTTAATTTATTTCATGAGTCATTAAACTTCACTATGGAAATGTCAATAAATAATAAACTACCTTTCTTGGATCTACTAATAACAATAGAAAACGATAATATCGTAGCGGACATTTATAAGAAACCTAGTGATAGTGACAGAACACTCAATTTCAACTCCGATCATCAGCTCTCTCAAAAAATAAATATAATTACAATGACAAAAAACAAAATATTAACTCTTTCTGAGAGGAAAGTCCAACTTTAAAACCTAAATTTGTTAAAAGATAAATTGTTATTGAATAACTACCCCAAAAAATTTATATACTTTAATTATTAATAACAACAGGAAAGGGTTTTGAACTCAAGAAATAATGATAAATGATAATGATAAATTGGCATTCTATTCTATTCATTGAGGGAATATCACATAATATAAAAAAGATTCTTAGAGAAGATAATATAATACTAACATCACATTCAAATCACAAAAAACGGTAAATAACTTATTTACAAAATTAAAAGACAAATCAAATTATTTTGACACAAAAATACAGTGTACTCTATACCGTGGTATAATTAGCCTGTAAACTATGTTCGCCAATAATGTCAGAAATTAATCAATAGATTAAAACAACAAAAAAGGATGTGATAACTAAGTCAAGAAAACGGGTCTATCTAATTACTATCTCGAGGAAGGTCACATGTTTAATTTTGATGGAACAAAAGTCCTAGACATCAAACAGAATTATCAAAAAAGGTTGATTGGGGAGAAGCTCCATGTCAATAGAACTAGAACAGACACGAATAACTTAAGTCAGATTTACCATGAGCTAATTAAAACATAATTATTAGTTATTATATAATGTTAAAGATATTATTATGCATATGATACGATTTTTATGTGATAGATTACATCTATGTATAAAGAGATTTTTTGTCCGTTTTATAAAATTTGTCTATAACAAATAAAACTAATCGACAGCAAATAAGTAATTTTTTAGTTTTATTTATATTTATTTATTATGGTAAATGTCAAATGTCATTATGTAAAAATATTACCTTCAATTATTTGCATGTAGTATTTTCGTTTTAAACAAGTTCTTTTTACGTTTCCCCTATATAATTTGGAAAATATGCTGAAAGTAATCTCTAGTTGTAAAGCCTAAAACGCCAGTTTTAGCTGTTACTTCAAATTATCTATATAAATAAAATAAAGGTTTTGTCTGTACATTGCTTAAAATCACCCCTTTTATATTTTTTGTTTTATATATTGTAGACACTAAATTCAACACAAGCAAAGTTTCTGTTCGTCTGTCTGTCTGCTTGTCCCGAATATTTTGTAGGAAGTCGGCTCAGTTATGACTAATAATAGAGTTTTGAAATTTTTACAGTATTTATAACTACACTTGACTTAAAATTTAGGCTACAAGTTATATCGATAGGAGGTTTAGACGCAAAGTTATGAATGTTTGAGTAGTTTCAAAGAACAAGTAATTGCAATTTTGTTCAACAGATGCGGTTGTGAATTAAAAAACCACTATTTTTTATTAATTCAATCACTATTTTATAATCATTAGATGGAAAGTTGTATTTTGTTACATAAAATTAATTATAGTAAAAATAGTTTTTTCATTAAATATATGCAACTACCCATAAATGGGCGTAGTTCATTTTTCATTATATGCAGCGATAGCAAAACTTATTTTAGTGTCGTCTACAGCATAGGTAGCAGCGTGCACGATTTGTGCTCGAAAGGTTTGTGGCTCAATTCTTTTACACAACAAGCAAATCTTTTTTATTTTATTTACTAGGTATAAAAATAGATTTTATACTTATACATAAATAAAATAAATGTACATTGCTTAAAATTACCCCGTTTATGATGAGACAAAATTCAGCATTACAAAAATTTCTGTACGTCTGTCTAACTGTCTATGTATCTGTCTGTCTATACAGGATGTGGTGTTTCCTAACTGAAGGCGAAAAACAAAACTTTAGATGAAATAAAAAGTTTTCTAAATAATGTATATTTATCGATTATCTCGGAAGCAAAGTGAGATAGACAAAAAAGTTAATAAAATTTTCTGTTTAAAAATGTACCTAAAACTTTGCATCTGGTTAGGAAACATCATATATATTCTAGATTGACTTAGATATTTTATAGATGGTTGGCCAGTCGTGGGCAATGCTTTTCTCTATATATAGATTAAAGTTACTCCGTTTCATGATATTCCGTTTCATACATTAGAGACACTAAATAAACAAATAATAAAGCTTCAACATTTTTACGGTACTTCTAACTAACCTTGACTTAAAATCTAGGCTTTAAATTATATTGATAAGAGTTCTAAACAAATGTTATGAAGGTTTGTATTGGTGGACGGTCAGTAGGTTTATCTGTGGGTTGACTAAAAAGATTAATTACCACTAAGCCAAAGGCTTGATAGTGGCTGATGATTATGGTTTCAGTTTAATGATCCAAGTTGTACAAATGCTGTTTTGGTTAAGATATTTAGAAAATATCAAAAAAGCAATCTTTTTGCCTGACTTTACGAATCTACTTCTTTTATTTTATCAGGTAAACTGTTTAGAGATAGCTATATATATATATATATATATATATATATATTAATCTAATTCCATGTTTGTTAATTCTATTAAGTTATGACTTTGACTACAAGTGTTGTGAGAATGTTTTGCTTTTTTAAATTTGTCACTTTTGAAGAAATATTTAATCGCTAATCTTTATTTAAATAAGGAATGTACATTTAGGAAGTCTGAGGAGTTGGATTCAATGTTTTTTTTTTATAATTCTGTGTAGACTTCTTTTTGGTGATTCCATTAGGTAAGAAGACGCGTGACCCCATATTGTAATTTCGTAAGATATAACGGACTGCACCAAAGCCAAGTATATCGTTTTTAAAATTGAACTAGGTAAAAATGTGGTAGAATCTACTTGCAAAATGCCCAAGCTTATTGTTGAGATCATGTATGTAAGTTTTCCATAGAAAGCTGTTGTCTATGGTGACTACAAGATATTTTATTTGTGACACGCATTCAATAATGTTAGAGCAGTTAGCCACATTTCTTTCTAAGCAATCATGCAAGTGGTATACAAGTTACACGTCAATTTGTTGTTTATTATGCGGGGACCTAAGATGCATAACTTTTGATTTTTCTTGGCTAATAATAAGTTTTTTATCATGCGCCGCCCACATTTGGAACTTTTAAAATTCCGCATTTAAACGTGCTAGTACAATAACCGGATTTTTATGAGTAGGAATGATTAAAGTGTCGTCTGCGTATAGTAGGAGGTCACACAATTTGAAGCAAGCAAAAGGAGTATTGGTTCCAGCACAATACCCTGAAGAACACCATAATTAAAGTTATACAAATTAAATTAAGTTATATATGATTGAAACCATTTTATTATAATTCCTCTAATAAAATATTTGTTTAGCATTTTAATTAGTATTTTGTGGTCAATAGTATCAATTGCCTTTGAAAAATGCACAAACAAACAAAAGACATGTAGATCATTGTTCAAGTCAGAGTTGACTTTATCTGAGAATCTTTCCAATAGATCAGTGGTACATTTACTTCCGATGAATCCGTATTGAGAAGGATCTATAATTTTGAAGATTTTTAAGAAATTTACTAATTTGGATTTTATTAATTTTTCCAGTATATTTTCTGAGCTGGGTAAAATTGATATTGGTCTGTAGTTGTTTAGTTCATTTCTAGATCCTTTTTGTATATAGGTAATATTGACGAAACTTTGAAGTCATTTGGTAACTGATAACCCTTGATAAATACATAAGGGCAGTAATGGAATGTACAACGCTGCCGCATTCATCTATTAATAATTTAGAAGAGATATTGTAAATTCCGGGAGATTGGTTTTTGTTAAGAGAACATATTATTTTTGATACTTCTTCTGTAGTTGCAGCCGGAAGGTGCATAGAAGAAGCTTGAAACGAATCAGTTTGCTGGTAGAACTTCATGTTGCAGTTATGTTGAATATCCTTAACCCCAGCGATGAACGAGTCTGCAAAGTTTTTCGTCATCTGACTTATAGACTGCAGTGAAGTCATTAACTTTATTTGTTTCTTTATCTAATGCTTGATCGTTCTTCGCGTATTTTTTAAGTCTGATTTATGTTATTATGTATTAATTTTGTGTAATATTAGTAACTTTGTTTCTATTGTTTTTATAGATTTCGCGCGCATTTTTTCTCATGAGTCGCTTCCATTTTCTAAACGCCCGATCTCTATTTTTAATATGTGTGTTGATAGAAGGCGAAAGAGTTTGCGTTAGTGCAAGGGTCGTCAATTGCATTTCGATCAATATTCACAAGTTTATCCTTTACCAAAGATCGTAGCAATTCATAATTAGTAAATGTATACGTGGGAGAGAAGAAAATAGAGCATTTCTGGCTGTTGATCGGTAGTCCATAACACCCTCCAATTATATAATGATGGGAAATTTTAGATTTTGTTACTGTACAATTAAGATAACATTGAGTACCTCTAAACAATAAATTATCTATACACGATACTGTTAATTAACCAATTAGTCCAAATTCTTCTCTCGTAAGATTTCTTTATAATCAGTAACCGATTTGAGAGGTTTTTAGAAATCCCATATTTATGTCACCAATGATAACAAATTTTCTTGTTCTTATTGTGAGAGGTAAACCATTTTTACCATGAAACCTATCTTTCATAATTTACTTTCAAAAAGTTCAAAAGTGTAAACAAAAAACAATTTATTGAATTTGTTCCTTAATGTAACTGTAGTGTAACTATGAGGAATCGGAAAATAAACTATCAAAATCATATTTTTTGTTCTTAAAGAATAAGATGTGGTTGTGTTCGTCCTAATTTATCTAAGGACGTTTTATCTAATTTGATGGTTTAGTTAATTTTCCTAATCGGAAACGGCGGAAAGACTTGGTATATAAAATGAATCAAAACAAAAGTCAGCTCTTTTATTACAAATGTTTCGGGGTCAGCAGATCATCTTCTTCAGCGTTACAACATTCATCAATTTTTTAAAATTGTAATTTATAAAATATACTATTCTTGATAAGGAAGCGGATCAGCTGATTCTAAAACGTACGTAATAAAAGACATGACTTTTGTTTGATTCCATTGATAAATCAAGTCCTTCCGCCGTTTCCGATTAGAAAAAATAACTAAAATATTCAATTAAAAAGATAAGGGTAACAAGTTTTGCTAAAATACGTTCAGCCGTTTTCAAATAATTACATATTTTCATAAATAATTTTTAACACTGAATACCTTGTATACCCAATAAACACATTACTTAAAATTTACGTTTCAATACATCAATTTTATGTTACAAAATTTATGTAAAAATGTTATGTAAATAACAAGTAATAAAAAATGTAAATTATATTTTTTAAAATAAATTTTTTGAAAATTGATTTACGTTATAACAACGTTACAAATTTTTACAAATTTTACATTAAAATAACGTTAATTGTAATACGTTTCTTTTACATCTAAATAATAATACGTAAATTCTGGAGCGGTAAAATAATGTATTGTAATTTGTTTAAAAACCTACAATATTTACATCTTACTAAATATATGCAATAAGTGTACGTAGTGTCTGTGTTAGTGCATGTCAATATTAAAGCTTATTTTGGACGAACTATGAATGAAGGGACTGACTGTATATTACGTATCCAAATTTGTTATTTAATATCAATCGCCTTTCTAGTTTCACTATTTATACGCATATCGAGGTTGTGTCATTTACTGTTTTTGTTAGAGAGGTACGTTTTATATTAGTGATATCAATTGTTATTTTAAAATTAAAAAATATATATTCATTTTACCTGTATTTTCATTCATAACCCATTAAATTGCGTAATTAATGCACGTTGCGTTGGTAAGTATTATTACAAAATTGAAAATAATAATTAAAAAACTATAAATAATTGTTTTAATTTCTAAGGGGAAAAATTCATAATTGATATTTGTTAAATGTAACAAATAGCAATTATGTAATGTTGCATCTTAAATAATTCACAAATAAAACATAAATAATTAATGTAAAATTTGCATGTTCTTTAAATGCAAATTTTGCGTTTTTTACTTAAATTTGGCATAACATTTACGATTTTTAAAAATCAAATTTAAAAACGTAAATGTAATGTATTGTATTTACGTGAATTTTCATATATTTTATGTTTCATTGGCAGAAATTTTGCGCAAATAAAACGTAACAAACCACGTAAATAAAACGTTTCAATATTTCATAGATACGATATATTTTATTTTAAGTCTACTATCTCCAGTTACTTGATGACCCCTTAGTTACGGGACACCTTGTATATGTTTTACAGAATATCAACAAAAAAAACATTTATTATTGAGAGACGTTTTCCGTGGGTACTAGCTTCCGCTAAAGCTCTCAAAAAAATTTAAAAATCTCCTCTCTAATAATAAATAACAAAAATAGAAGAAAATCAGCAAAGTGGCTGACAGCTGGTGTTCAATTTTTAACTATTCAATTGGGAAAAACAAAACCCACGTTATCAATGTTATTAAAACTGTCACTGTCATGGTGGTTTTTAAAATAACCTCAATAACATAAACAATACGTTTTATCACTTATAAACAATGATTTTGTTCAGTACTTAGCCTTAAAAACAGTTTTTCCTTCTTTAATGAACCTATCTCTGATAGCAATATAACTAATTACATCCACAATTCAAACTGACAGATTACTTGTCACTGCCTGGCATTGATCAGATGGGTTTGGTTTCCCCATTAGGACCTCTCAAATGCGCCACCTATTGGATTTTGCCTTTCTGCTATTGCTTTTAAAAATCAGCTACGATACATAGGTGAGCAAGATTTTTGTTTAAAATTAATAGATTTTGTTTAAGTGGGGATTTAAAAACCCCAGCCATTGTTCATACCTTTGTACAAGGTAATAATTTTCAACAAATCAAGTATCGTTAGCAAATAAACTATGACATTAAACTTGCAACACATAAATTAATTGTGTATTTTTTATTAACATCAGTAAAATTTGTACAAAGAAATAATAAACATTATACATGATATATCAGAAAAATAAAATATTTTATGCTCAATACTATTAATGTCACTTTTTAAATGAACTGTTATACCATATTTATTTAGATTGTTAATAATATATTTGTATATTTCTGATACACCAATGCAATACCAAGTAGAAATAATTATTTTATAAATGTTTTGCTACAAAAATCTACATTCAAATTCATCAAAACCGATAAAATTGCATTATATTGTAAAGTATGTAAGTAAGAAATAATTCAATCATACAAATATGAATAATAAAAATAAAATATCTCTTAACTCAAACATATAAAATTATTATTATTATAAACAACCACTCACTTTGACTTTATTATAAATAATTAAGTACTGATCACAGTGATCGCTCACAACTAAAAGTAAATATGGTACAATTATACATCATATAATACACTTTGGTTAATTAGTAATTATGTCAGCAGATTTAATATTATTACACCAGAAAGATGATTTGAGAAATTCTATATAATAAAAATTTATAAAACTATTATAAACAGATGTCTTAATTAAGAAATAAATAGAATTTATAAAAAAGCATACTGACAGTCTAATTCCATCAATCTTGTATCTAAAAAAACAACATTGTGCAGAACGGTTTTTATCAAACTGTGAACTGTAAATAATTTCTTGTGAAACAAAAAAATAAAAATACAAAAAATGACACTATAATTTTTACATAACTAACTTAAAAATATACATGATTAATTGAGCAAAGTTATTGAATTCACTCTTAAAAATCAAATTACTTAAATTATACTTGTTATAATTTGAACAACCTAATTAATATGAGCATCTGATATTTGTTCAATCATCAATATAAAAAATCTAAAATTATGGCATTATTTACAATACAAACTAAAAATGAAAGTTTTACTATATGTAAATATCTAATAAACTTCAATTTCAGTTCAATGCTTATAATATTAATTCTGCATACAATTTAACAAATATGCATATAGAAGTTTAATATCTAATATAGAATGTAAGCTGTTTAGTGTTTTATATAAACGAATTCAAAGAAAACTATATTGGATACAATACTAAATTAAGATAGTAAGTTTAAAAATTACATTATTGAAACAATCTATAGCGCAGTTATCTTGACCTATCGAAAGTGCAGGCACATAAAATCTCGTCCACATTCACAACCGCGTTATAGTAGTCAATTTGTGTACTGGTTTTTGCATAGGCCAAGATTAATTGACTGCAAAATAACTCCTGAAAAGCCTCTTATTCTTCTAGCTAATTAACACTCAAATTACATATTACATAATAACATAAAGGAAATATAAAATTGGTGATGTGATATAATCTAATATTGATTAAAAATTACTGATTCAATTCAAACTGATTGCATCAATCACCATAAATACACATTTATGTATTGATGACAACTCAAATAAAGGTGTTTTCGTTCATAAAATAATACTGTTAATAATTAAACAGTTTTAACCTCACAATTATTTTGTGATCCATTGTAAGTTTCCATTTTATTTTGTTGTTTTTCTTTAAATATAAAACCATTAACCATATCCTTATCTCGTTTAATATTTTCTGGAATGTCTGTTTTAATATCTGACTGGTTTATTGTTGATTTTTCAGCATTTATATAATCCTTGCTCTCTTCTGGACTACTACCTTTTTCATTTGAATTTTGAAGAATCTCATTAGCAGGATCGGGGCTAACCAAAAGATTGCTAAACCAACTTGAGAAAGCCCCCTTTGCATGTGATATAGCACCTCCTATAAAATAGAATAGAATTTAAATGACAAAACTCTATTAAATTCGTGCAAACAATAAGTACTTTAAAAACAAATAGGCATACATAACTGTGAACTTTTAACATTTTTAACTTGCTGTAGTGTAGCATATTGATAATTAATATTTTGTACACATAATAAAGAAAAATATGTAAAATATATTTTTATGCAATCACGCAGAACCAATGAATAAGACTATTGGAAGATTATAAGATGGAGGACGAACCAACATATAGACATCCTAAAGAAATACACAAAAATCAAGTTGACAATATCTTTGGCGATACAATTCCCCAGGATTAATATGTAAATTTGAACGCATTTCCGATCAATTGCTCCAAAAATCGAGTTAGTCACCATAAACTTGTTTGCGTTTTAGTTCTAGACTTGTGCAAACAATAGTTAGCAAGCTAACATTAATCATGGGTGGCCATTCATTTCAAAACTTGTTTTGGTCAAACTATGTCGTCTAACATCAAAGAGTCGGTTGTATCATCAGGTAGTAAATACCATTTAAAGGAAGGTCAACCGAGTACCAGTATAGCAAAAATATCTATAATTAATAAAAGGAAAAATCAGAACATAAAACATTATAACAAAAACACAGAGAAAGAAAGAAAAATGAATGAAGAATATAATGAAATGTTAAAACTAGCAAAAGGTAAAGATTATATAGTAAATATGGGTATTATAATACCAAAGGGAAAAGTTTGTGAGAATTGTGTACCCACATCCACAAATAAAAATAAATTAAAATTCATTATCCCAACAACAGACTGTTTAAATATTAAAATGATCCAATTTCGTTGAATGCGGCATATTCGCTAGTCTTTCATGCTTCATTCAATTTTCAGCTCAGAAGAAGAGTGTGATTTTATCATTGCCGATGTCAAAAACGCTTCCAATAAATGACAATAAATGACAATAGGTCCGTAAACCTCAGTAAAAAACTACCTCTAAAAGATGGTATTACAAGAAGATATTTGGAGAACATAGTAAAGAGAAGAAAGAGAATGAAGAAGAAAGTATCGATAAAGAATATAAATCTGATGTACATTTTTTGTTTAAGTTAGATATTCATACCACTATCTACGTATATAAAAAATATATTGCAATAATCTATTTATACAAAGTATATTGGAATATGGATAATTTATTTTTAGCGTTTTACAGGACTTTTAAAATATGTACTTGACCAGATTTTACACCAAAATTTTCAATTGGTGTAATTCAAATTTATCTTGTAATGTGTAAAAGTGTAAAATGTGAAGTTTAACCAATCACAACAACCTTTTTTATGCCCAAATTTGATTTAAGCCTTCTGGTTATTAAATAAATAAACTTTAAAAGTTTGCAGAGTACAAAAAATGTTGTTTAGTGACAATTATTGTCCAGTAAAAATATTATTATATATTGCCACAATACTAAGTTATCATTAGGCCAACAGCAAAATCTACTAACCTACTGCCTTACTAGTTGTTGCAACTGCTCTTCCTGTTGATGCCATGGCTTGATTTAATTTTCTACCGCCTTCTGTGTTGTGCATCGTGCTACAAACAAAATATTATATCAAGCATGAACTGATGCTTATTCTTAGTAACTTACTGAGATAATCTCAACTTCATATCAGATACAGATAATTGTCCTGCAAAAGGATGACCTGGACTCACTTCCATTACCGTTGGCGACTCAGCACAATTCCACATTTTGTAATTATGACTATCTTTCCAAGCAGATACAAAATTTGAATTAAAATGATCTAATTCTCGACTTCCATCTAAATGAAAACAATTAAGCAATAGTATGGAACACGAAAAAATTTAAAGTTACCCGGTACCGATGATGTTCTTAATAAACATAATAGATAAACTTTGAATTGTGCTCTTATCCATTCATCACCCCCTTCCCAACCAACTCCATCTAAGAAAACATCATGCTTTTCTTCACTAACATGTTTCACAATATAGTCAGCAAAGCGTAAATCCTCAGTGGTTAAATGAAGCTGTTTTCGAAGTTCCATATCCTGACATTCTATCCTGCCTAAATCTATATCCACAAGTATGTCATATAGTTGTCGCTTCTGTTTAAATAATACATTTGTTGCTCCAGCCATATAACCCCTAACATTAACATCATTTAATAAATCCATGTATGGTAATGAGAGGTAGGGAAGACAAAGGTATCCTTGTTTAAACACTGAAAGAGGAAAGCCGCAATTTTCTGTTTTTATCAGTGCAAGATAAGACATGTTGTTGCTGATTTGTTCAGAAATTGTATCTGCACTAATATCCCGTCGAAGTGAAGATGATTTCTCATCACAGTTTTGTTTATCAGTGTCTTTGGTTTCAGTTGCTATAGGTTCTATTATTTCTATACCAATTTCTGTGTTAAGTGGAGATTTCTCTGATAACAAATCTGTTGTATCACAAAATTTTATATTTTCAGATTTTGATTTTGTGTTTTGCACAATTTTAAATTTCGGACTTGATTCAGGAGTGATATCATCATCTGAGTAAGTTGGCATTGGTGACATTGGTCTTGATAATCTGGATAAAATTGGTTGATTAAACATTTTCAAATTATAAAAAAATGGAAAAATATTTTATAATTAACTTCTCAGAAAATTTTATTCTTTCAAAAAATGTCTACATATTTAAAACTTATAAACAGAATAAATAAGTGGCCCTCTTTCAATTTTGTGTGATCCGATAAAAGTCTACAGAGGGGATTTAGGTTTGCTTGTATCATTTTTTTTATTTATCAATAAAAATATAAAAATTTAACTGAGTTTTCATTCGTATATTTTGTGCGTCTCGCCATACTTTAAAAGATTTGAGTTGGCCTGTAAAAAACAGGTTGCTTATCCTTGTGCTACTGTATAAAAAGTATTATCAGAAATAGTACATCAACACCTTAAGAATAAACTACCCTTGTTTTTTAAGAAAATATGTGAAAATTTTATTTGGAAAAGTTAATTAGATCTAACAGAAGGTTCTAAATACACATTTGGAACCACTTTTTCTGATATAAAGATGGGTCTTTATCATTAGCAAATTCGATAATCAAATCACCTAAATATTTTAACACTTTCTCCTTTTCATTCATCCAGTATTTTGACACTCTTTCTTCATTACCACATCTAAATCTTGCAATTCATTTGATTTCTTTTTATACAGTACCTGTTCTCTAAATACCATTTTAGTGCTATTTGCTTTATAGCTGCATAATTTGCACAGTAGCTTGATTCATTCGCTTGCATCCCTTTTTCTTGCATCTGTATATCTTTGTCTCTTTCCGTGATTTCATTCATTAATATTGTCATTATTCTTTTTGCTCTCATTCTTTCTAGTTCTTCGCTGGCATATCTGTTCCTATTGTAATATATCTCCCTATTACTATCCATTTATCATTTTTGCATTTCATTTTCATCATCATTCTTATAAAATAACATATTCACTTGTCTGACTCAGTCTTTCTTCATACTTCTACATTGCTCTTTTACATGCATTCACTCTTAATTTGTCCTATTTAATTTCCCCAGCCTTTTTTGCAAACACGTTTTATATGCTCTTCCTCACTATTCATACTCATAACATAAAATAAACATTTAAACTTTCTCACTTCCTCAAGTTCCTCCCATTTCCATTTCCACTCCTCATTTTTTCGACTCCCCTCCCCACCATTTCAAAACTTTTTTTTTTCAACAACCACTTCAAACCCTTTCTTTCTAAAACATTTTTCTAACTTTCTAATAATTTCTTTTTGTTTAGTTACAACAAATAACAAGTCATCGACATATGCCAATGACCGACCACACGTATACTCTGCCCACTAAAATTTCACATATTTGATTATTATCTCCACACAATTTGTGAATTTTCTAGGAAACTCAGAACAGGAGCCATTTTTAATTTGTATTAATATTTTGCACTTATTTCTTTTTCGTGCCTGCCGACATTGAAAATTTATAATTTTATATATAACACAATAAAATTATAGTATTACAAATAAATCTGTTTACAATAATTACTTGTTTAACTTTTTTATTATTCCCTTCATATACATAAAATTCCAGCTGATGTGAAAATATTTATTCTTTCCAGACAAGAAACTAGAGGACGTATGACGTACTCTCCCTTCCACCCCTCGCCACAATTTATGCATAGATAATAATTTGTAATCTTTAATAAACTAAAGGACACATGGCGTATTAAAACTTTTCCTTCCTCCCCTTGTACAATTTATGCAAAGCATATATTTTACAATTTTTAATAAAACGTTATCAATTATTGAGTATGACAATTATACTTTAAAAACATATCGATTTATTAACCTTAATTTATATGTCAAATATGAGTGTAAAGATATTGTTGCCAATATAATATATGTCATCAACATATTCAATTAATATTTGCAGAATTTTAACATATATTTTAAAATAAATATCAAACATGTAG
>JARJEC010052739.1:0-12834 GCA_030264575.1 Tachinus sp. AB-2021 | reverse complement strand
TCATTAAAAAAATGCACTTTAACCACGTTTCATTAGTTTTTAGATGAACATTAATATTATTGAAGTCAAAGTGAGTGGTTGTGTACCCTTCTTGTAAACAATAAAGAATACTAGTTAGTCTAGTAGTTTACTCTTCATAAAAGATCATCAGTGCACTTTTGTAATTTCCGCATCGCATTGAAGCAAAAGATGAAAAGAATAATTGATTTAAGTCTTAGTGAAACTTAGTGATAATGAAGTCAAAGTGAGTGGTTGTGTGCCCTTCTTGTAAATGTTAAAGAATATTAGACTAACTGTCTAGAAAAGCAAATATAATTACCAGTATCACAACGCCTGTCTGGCAATAAAATCACAATGATTAAATAAAACAATTAAAATTAATTATCCATTATTATAGATAGTTACGTTTTTCGCGAATCAACCTGTAAAGATTATAATTGCCTTATAATTACTCATTTCTAATCGCTCATTGATATGAATTATTATAATACACATAGAACATATACATACTTTAAGAAAAAAACACTTTTTTATAAAAAAACCTTTTTATTTTTCAGCACTACATGATCCGAACAGCGTGTGCATGAAAACAGGTTGGTTTTCAGCATTATTGGCGTTAGGAGGTGGTGCAATGTGTTTACTTGGAGGTGCCTTATTAGCCACATGCAACCGATTAAAACGAGCTGCCATCGATAAAGTACTTACGACAAGCCATTTCGACGGCTACATGAACCACAAAGGCTCCATAAATTGATATTTTGCCATTAGGCTTACTCAGACTGATGGTGCTTTATTAATAATATTATTTATATTTTCGATAAAAAAAGATTAAAAATACAAAAAATATCAAAGACATTGTATAAAACACAGAACTATATTCACAATTTGCTTAATTTAAAACATTATACGAGTATACTCAATTTATATTAACACCATTGTGTTCTGAAATTTAAAAAAAAATAAGCCTTCTAAACTAGGCAAAAGTATTCAACAGAATAGCTAAAGTAGCCGGTAAATAAACTTGATATTTTATTGTACTGTATAATAAAAAATGGTCACACATAGAACATTTATATTAAAGAAGTCAAAGTAAGCGGTTGTGTGTGCTTCTTGTAAAAGATAATGAATACTAGACAAACTGTCTAGAACAGGAGTGAGCAACCTGCGGCCTGGCCCGCTAGAGCTTTACAAAAAGGTTTATCTATAAAAATATAATAATTTGTCTTAAACTTTTAAAACGTGTTTTATGTGCAACCCACTGTAGTTTAAAAATTTGGATTGGCACATTTGTTAAAAAAAGTTGCTTACCCCTGGTCTAGAACAGCGAATATAATTTACAGGCAACCAGTATCACAACGGCAATCTGGCCATAAAATTAAAAGATTAAAAAAAATTAAATATTAAATTCATATTACTCATCTTTGATCTGATTCCTCAACTCCTCGGATGTATCTACTGGTGTACTTTATATAATTTGTTTACCTCACATAAGAGACTACCGTATTGGCATTTATTTTGAACAGTACGGGATTTATTTGTTTGATATATTTCATCTTTTTAAATTGCACCTTTCTTGAACTATAATTTCGGCGAGATACAAATTTTAAATATTTTTTTCAAAAATAATAAATCCAAATCTAAAATAAAATGTGCTTTAAAAACGTGGGTTCTTATATTAAAAAAATAAATAGCAACTGTAGTACTCAAAACTCAATATACATGTAGTTTTGAATAAAAGGTTACCTAGAAAAAACTTTTTTTTATTGGTTTAAAAATCACAAAACGAGATTATTTTATTAAAAGTATACCAGATTAATTAATTTATCAAGTTTAATTTGTTTTTCTTGAATAAGTTGTTTAGCGTCGGTGCAGTTGTCGCTGTAATTCTTGCACAAGAGCTATTTTCACTGTAAGTTGAATTAGATTCGTAAAAAAATTGAAAAAGACTCGATAAAAAATGGTTATACGTTAATATTCTCAATAAATTATTTTCAATTGATAAAGCATACATTTTGTTAACAAAAGTTGTCATTTCAAAATGGCATTCAGATACGATTACCTATTAACAAAAACTACTTTTATAGCTTCAATAATATTCTATTGACTGAACCTTGCTTCTTTTATTGTCAATTCTATGCGGTACCTATTAGGCGGTTAAATTATGTGATGTTCTGTGTTTTTATATTAAATTAATCTTATCATCCAAGTGATATTAAATTTATATTCATTGATAATTAGTAACTTATGTTTTAGTACTTAAGTAATATTTACTTAAATAACGCACTATAATAATTATATATTTACAAATTTTAATCGAGATGTGATGAGATGCAATTATTTACATATTCTTACCTATTAAATTTTCAGCCTATACTATAATCAATCTTATTAATTCAACAAGTTTAAATTTTTCATCTTTCAGTTCTTTGAAAGGTGAAAAGTATGGAAAATTTGAAACAAAACCTTTGTTTATTTTTTATCTATACATAAAAGGATATTTTGGTGAAGGTGTTCATTTAAATAAACAATACTAACAATGAATTTTTGGTAATATTTTACATCTCGATTAAAAGTGTCGACATACATGGAGGATTAGTTTATAATTAGTATTAATCACCACATAAGCTACTTCTCCTGTATGTATGTAGTTTGTTTATTGATTGTGCTTTTGTATAAATCATTTTTTTCGCATGATTTATATAAAAGCTGTCTAAAATAAGAATTTTGTAAATAAATGTCTAGATTATAGTCATACAATTGTAATTGTATTATTTTTATATATTAATCGCTTAATATGCTTATTAATTCATTAAATAAATAAATTATTAGTTTTATAAAGAATCATATTTATAAAATGAATAAAGAATTGAAAATTTTAATTTTTAGAACGATTTCCCATTTCACAACTACAATGTAACGAACATACCATGTATCCAGTTTCAACCTCGAACATAAGAATTTACATGGTGTTTTAAGTTTTACACATACCGTGTGCAGTTTTAACCTCGACCATAAGGATTTACATGTTGTTTTACGTTTTTGCAAAATCTTGCTCGCCAAATAAACTTGGAGATAAAGTAATAGTATCATTAGAAAGATATTATTATTCAATCGATAATACTAAATATGATTTTATAAGATGGAATTTTCATTTAAAAGCTGTTTAACTAACATGATGCAGAAATGTAATTGTTTGCCGTTAATAAAAGATTAATGATAAGAGGTTTGATACATAATAAATCAGTAATAATAATCTTTTAGGTTGATTTGCCAAAAAAATAACCAACTCGTAATAAATTATACTAAATAAAATTATTTAATATTAGATTTTGATTTGAAAATTGTAATTTAAAAATTAGCAATTGAAAAGCATATTGAAATTATTGAATTTGATAATCCAGTATTTACCACACAAAATTTATATCTACATAATTACAAAAGCTATTAAGATAATTGAAACGATTTCTAAATGTATTGCCAATAAGTTTAAACTGGCCACTTCAGAAATAATTCAATAAAAACTAAACTGTTTAATATTCTATATTGTACAAAATTTACTCATTGTCACATAAAGATCAAGGGGAAAAAATATATTATAATAAATATTCAAATACTCCCCCATTTTGATATAAACAAAACCTACCCCGATTTATTATAAAAAAAACTTTACATGCATTAGACAACTGCCTATCAGTGATTAACGCTCACTCTGCAAATATTGCTTCTCTTATAGAACTAATATCTGGGTGGCAACTGTAATAAATTTTATTTTTAAGAGGCCTCACAAAAAAGTCACACGGTTCTAAATCGGGAGATCTTGCTGATCTCGCAATAGCGTATCAATATTAATTAATTTTTGATTAATTGCAGTATTAATAATTGAAGGGTTGTTTATAATTTTGTAATGGTTTTATTTGTAAACATTTAAATAAAGAAAATACAATTCTGATATAACTAATTTAATTATTTAATGCTATTGGGGGTAGTTTTAAAAACATGAAGCAATTTATAAGTAAGGTTGTTACATAATACCCAATTGTTGCAACAGCCAATATATTATTATAACATTTTAAGAAATAAAAATAAATTTATGGGATAAAAAATATTTGGATCAATTTCAGAAAAAATTAATTATATTTTCAATAAAAGTAATTTTATAATTATATTAAAGAATTTTTAAGAGATGTTTTTATAAAATTGTAGCTTTATAATGCTCCAAGGAGGTTGTCGTTTGCATCATTAGAAAGACAAAATGTTTCTGTGAGGGTATAACACAATTTTATAATTAATAACATTGAATAAGTTGAATTGAACTAAATGGATTTAATTCTAATTGTATTGAAGTATTTAATTTATTTGAGGTTGGGCCAATACTAAGATATTTAATTAACAGTTTTTGCATTAATCAATCAGCAGTTTGATTGATTAATGCAAAAACTGTTAATTAAATATCTTGGTATATCTGGGTATTGGACGTTAAAATGGTACCCCTCATGCAGAGAGACACCTTCTACCGTTCTATATTATATCTTAATTCAAGCTAAAGGACCTACCTTTCAAGCTAAAGGTAGGTCCGGCAAATAAAAGAGAACCCAGAAAAATAATGTCTTGAAAATTTTAGCTAAGTTAGGATGGGTTGGATGGTTCCAAATGCAGTAAAGTGACCACGAGCGATGAAGATGAAGATGAACATTGTTGATGCCACAGTGTGGTGAAACAATTGTTGCAGTACAATTAAATATTTTTGAAACCTTACACACATGTGTTTTATTGAAGTTAAAAATTAACTTATTAAAATTTTTTTTAAATCATTTTTGCAGAATTTGCATCTATATCGCTATAAAAATAATGAAACAATCTGATGCTTAAAACAGAAAAAGAAAAGCTAAAGAAAGTAAAAGTAGAATTATCACCAATCGCAGATGTGAATAGTATCCAATAATTGGATTGCGCAATGACTGGACAGGTGGGTGGGTCACCATAGTCAAAACTATTAGTCCAGTATTTTTTACTATAGTAATCCAACCACTCAATTATTGCACAATCCGTTGGATAATATCTCCAGCTGCACTGTTTTTGCAAATATATTGTGCCAGACAACTGTCAATTTTTATTTAAAAAATATGAGAAAAAGGGCTCTCAAAGCAAATTTGCACAAGAGCGTCTAGCATACACTTGGATTAACTAATTTTGATTTATTTAGTACGTCATTAGCAAAATGACTAGCAAAAGCATTATTGATTACTTTATGATCTATATTATGTATAGAAATATTTACTAGTTTGTTGAAGATTTTTTTAGTGGCAGATTCATAGCGATCTGTTATTTTATGTGGCATATTATTTTTACCAAACAGACAACTGTTAAATGAAAATTGCATCTTAAAAAAATATTATTTCCAAATATTCCTCTCATATTCCAAGTACCAATAGTGCAGGAGTTGTCAACAGATGGGACGTGTCCTTTTGGCCTCAGCTGTCCATCATTGCTTCGGTCACTCAAAACTATTGCACTAGTATTCTTTCAACAAATAGAGTAGAGGAGGGTACCAGCCTGATCGTACCCATCCCTAACAGTATTAAGCTATACTGTCCGATGTTGGTTCAATTTAGCCAGTATATCACAGGTGCAACCACCGCTCAGGCCTATTGTATTGAGCAAGACTGCACTATTCTTAACAAGCTCATGTCCCTATTAATATAAGGGCTTTTGCCTTGTAAGCCAGGATAAGCAGAAGAATGCGTGATGTCGAAGCAAAACATTGAAAAAAAATGACTGACAATGATAGAGTGCATTTATAATTATAATAGTAAAAGCATCAATAGGCTGCAGTATAAGTAACACCAATAAGATTATAAATAGAATTACATATGCGATTTTATTATTAAAAAATATCAGTTACAGTTCAAAGCAAACATTTGAATAAAATATATAAATACAATATAATAAGTGAATATTATGTACACGCTCACTTTATACTTAAGAATTGTGCAAGACTTTATTGAATGCGCTGTAGGAACTTTCCAGATCAAACAGCAACTGTCTGACTTGTGCCTCAGATAATTCATCTGAAGCCTGCATGGAATTCAACGTACCCAACCATTCAGTAACCTTCTGTTTACCTTCAAATTCTGACGGTAAAATACTTAATCGATTCATTGTGTCCACTAAATCACGTAATTCCGGATGTAAATCATCCATGGCCCTAATTTCCAAACGCAGTTTATCCATTAATGTAATAAACAGCTAAAAATATATTATTACAATTAATTAGTGTACTTCAATTAAATTTTTTGTTACTCACTGAAACTATATCTGCAATGCACTTGCTTGTATTGCCTTTGTCATCTTTAATAGTGATCGGACGATCTTCCTTGATTCTTTCTAATGCAGCTGGACAATCTAACTATACAAATTTTCAATAAAAAGATTATTACTTACTATTGCTTAAAATAATAAATATAACCATATAAAAGATTAAAATATATTTTATTAAGTAGTTTGAAACGTAAGTAATGAATCAATCAACGTTTATTATTAAATTTGATTCTTATCTGGTTAATTGAGTTACTATTCAATAAACTGTAAATATTATAATGAAGCCAGCCAAAGTCTGGAGTAACAAACCCACGTGCAAACCAGTCAATCGGCTGGTTGTTGAAATTTTAAATCGTATAATCTCGTCTCCCTCAACAGGCAATATACAGCTCAACAACGTTTTATAAACAGTTTTTTTTTGGTTTGTATATACATCATACAAACTATTTATTAATCTGGATATGTAAGGTTGAAGCACGGCAATTGCAAAATTTACCACTTTGTCAATTACAGAATAGAATAAAATATTAACAAACGCCTAAGCTATGAAAAAAATTTGGGCATCACAATGAATGGTACCGTTTAAATCACGTTGAGATGTTCCTTTGTGCACATTTTTACTGCGTGATGCTCACATGTTATACCATTCGGTTTTCATTTTATTTTAGATAAAACATAATTGGGTTAGGTTAGGTGATGTTAGGTTAGTATAACCACAAGAAATAAAAAAGTAAACTAAATAACGACGAAAAGAAAGATGGCAGACCACATGTATAAATAAACCGCACATTGCAATAATAGTAGACTGCGATATTAATATTGACTAAATCAAATCAGGCATTATCAATATTGACCGGCCAAAACTCAAAATATTGATGTCTTAATATTATCGAGAATAGTCTGGTCATTACTAATAATAGCAGAATTTCGTGTTCAGTCCATAATATATACACAAAATAAGCAAAATCAATTAAAAACACGATTTCTAAAAGAATTTTTTCATTTCCCGAATATTCTACTCTTTGTGCTTACGGCATTATGATACGACGCCCTCGATATAATACCAAGTTATACAAGGTTCTAGTACACTGGTGGGCAAACTTTTTACCAGGCCACATGTGTGTGTGTGTTTACTTCAACAACAACAAATTGTGCACTTTCCCCCTATAATTATTTGTGATGACCTTTTTATAAAATCCCTTGTAGGCCGAATGATGCCCGTAGTTTGCTCACTTCTGCTCTAGTGGAGCCAAAACTAGTAATGAATTTGAATTATTTTATTTTATTCACAAAAAGATTAGTCAAATCAAAATATTATTTCCAGATTAAATTGAATTAAAATATTCACGCTATAGTTGAAATAAACTATTACACGTGTTGTTCAAACGCATAGATCAAACACAGCTGCAGGGATTAATGGGGTTTAGATTGAGTAGCCAAGCTCCCTGCTAACGGCCAATAGCATGCAGGCATGCTTGTGTTGCTGATCAAGCGGTTTTGTTTATATTACTTATTTATTTCGACTACAGCGTGGTTTCGAATTTATAGAAAACTTACAAACCACCAAACAATTGTAAAGCTAACATATAACATCCTCTTAGAAAGGTATATTCATTATATAAACTTACTCTATATTTACGTACGAATGTATCAACATTTGGAATGTCATCTCCTTTAACTTGACGAAAAGCTGCCTTATATTGCACTAACAATTTACTGCACGCTCCCGTATATTCTTTCGGGGTCACACAATCTCTAATGTAGGCCTTCTCCAATTGTTGAAGAGTATTTATAACAGCGTACAAGTCGGCAAGATTATCAAACTTTTCACGTTCTCGGGCGTTGTTGTACAATTTAACTTCTTCATATAATTCTGGCCGATTATCTGCAAAACCAAATTTAAAAAATAAAATATTTCTATGCACATTCTACAAGTTCTAATTAAACTTACCCTGATTCGCAGCCATTTCAATTTGAAAATAATGTAGGCAAAATATGGATGTTGGGTCTTATATTTTATTGAAATCTAAAGTTTCTGAATTAAAATTACAACCTATTATTATTTATTTGATTGATTTGACAAGTGAATGGCCATGACAGAATGATGATTCATTCAATTAAGAGAAAACTGTATTATCGGTTTCTATTTTAACGCAACCCAATACACACAATTATTGGAGTGTACCGGCACAGAAAACAACCTATTCTGTGGTACGGGCAAATGTAAAAAAACAGAGGAAAAATTACATAAACAAAACTACACAAGAATAAAATACACAAAGAAGAAATTTCACGTTTAAAAATTGCCCAAGTAAATATTACGCATTATTGTTCTGCTAAATTGATAAAACAAATATTATTTTGAAATTCCTTGAACTTTTTCCGGGTATTTACTATAGATAATATCAAATACTACCTATTGTTCTTCATTTTATAAACTGATTCAGAATACGCCCGATAAGTTATGAATATGTTTTGTTATTCGGGTCGGGTCTGCAAAAAAATTGAATCATTACGAACCAAGTTCTGATCCGATTCTGAATAAAAATTCGAAGTTTTGGTAGTTGCTCACAGACTGGGATCAATTTGAATGATCCCGAACTAGTTCCCGAACAGTCGGCGACTGTGTGAACAAACAACATTTAGTCATTCTTTTGTCATTATGACTTAAAACATGACGTAAATATGACGTCAGAAAAAACAAAAATATGTCAGAGACCAAAGACGTCACTTAGACAGGTAAAATTGACGTAACTTAATGACGCAAACTTCACGTCAATTATTGACGTAAAGTAAACGTGTTGGTATCTTTTTAATAAATTTTTATTAAAACTTTCAACCAATGAGTGTTTACAATTAATTGCTATTAATTATAATTACTCGCTATTAATTATAAACACTTTATTAGATGTTGTTTCCTTTTTTTAGTATTGTCACTTAGATATCTTTTATTTTAACTAATTCCACTAGAGATTGAAACAGAATATTCAAAGCTATCTTATCACCGTTAACTTAATTTCAGCTAACTACTGCTAATAATAGCAATATATTGCTTTGATTACCTTTGTTAAACTCGACGCCATGCTCATTAAAAAATGAGTGAGGTTAGCTTTGGCGCATAATTTATGAAAACGTGTTTATTATAATTGTTTGGTGGCTTGTTCGCAAGATAATAACGACAGAGGTTAATAGAGGGCGCATCCATCGCACGGCATAATACGTCCACGGCGTGAAAAGTACTTGGAAATTTTACGTCTTAAAAATGGTACAAATAATACGTCATTATGACGTCAAAGATGAAACTTCATTTGTTCAACTAAAATGATAGACGTCATCTACTGGTCATGTGACGTTATATTCACAAATATCATCAAAAATAAAGAGAATATAACGTGACTCTTTTAGCTAGGATTCTGATGTTCTTCGGAACAAAGCTATATAAGTCGCAAATACAGTGCAACTAACATAGTGTCGCTTATGGAAAGTGCTTTTGCGCAACAATAGAAAAGGACGCATAACACAAGAGAGGTCAAGACTCTAGAGTATAGAGTATGTTCAGACACAAAACCAACGCCGGTTTTATTGGCATCAGCCTGAACTGTACAATGAACAGCGCGAAGAGGCACGCGTCGGAGCCCGCATCAAAATGCGTTTTGAATACATGTAGTGTAAAGGTACACATATAGTCAAACATTTATAAACATCATAAAAAGATTCGATTCGAAGAGGTCTTTCTCTTACTGCTAGAACTTCAAAAATTAAGAACGCCGTGCTACAAAAGATCGAAGAGAATCCAGAAATGGTATAAACATTTTTAAGAGAATTTTCTGGTGTTTCTTCTTCCTACAAAAAAATTGGACATTTACGATATGTTTCAATGCGCATGATATTTTTCTTCAATATGTTTCTGTTTGCGGATGCAGCGAATTTTTCCAGAAAATCAATTAAAAAAATTTATAATAATCTTATTTTTAGGAGCAATTTATCTAAACTTATGGGTCAGTATTATTGGCAATGCATTTATAGGAGCATTTTTTCTACCAGTGCGCCTTAACGGAAATTCTACCGCAATTTTTTATTCAACATTTTTTAGTAATGCACGAAAATCATTTCTGTTTTACTCAAAAATGTTCCTCTTTTCGTACGTCAGCAAATGTGTTTACCTCAGCGTTTTGATTCGTCAATATTTAAATGTAGTTTATCAAAATCGCGGGATAACTTGTGGACCGAGTCAGCAAAGACACGTCATATTCACGACATTTTTGGTCATAGTTTACGTCCTTATGGCCTAAATCATGACGCAAATATGACCATTAAAAACAAAAATATGTCAGGGACCAATGACAATACTTAGAAACTTCATTGAAGTAAAACACGTTTATTTTACAATATGGTATCTAATAAATAAATTCTTATCAAAACTTTCAACCAATAAAGTGTTTATAATGAATGGCTATTAATTATAAACATTTCATTAGATGACATTTACATATAGAGTATTGTGACTTATTTTAGGTCAACAATTTTTTCTTTTAACTATTCCACTTATGTGGTGGCGTGTTTACCAGACGTCATATATTATCTTAAAATTTATTACAATATCTCAAACGGTTTTCAACATTTTTAATAAAAACTAATAAGAAATCAATTTTATATGAAAAACCAAGCTTTTCAGGACCTTAAAAACACATCATATATTATTTTTGTAGCAGTAATTTTATTATCTCGCAGAGTATAACATAGAGCTTATACTATACAATGTTTATGATTTAAGTTGGTATTAGAATTATTGAAAATGTACCATTGTTACCAATAGTTCAGCAACAAATATTACTAAAGCTTTCTTTTTACGACGTCCATCGTTGTGTGTATGCGGACATTTCCTAAATCCGCAATCATCCGCCTTATTTCCAATTAATTTTAAGTGAAATAGTGTTATAAACAATTCAACATGCCACCAAAGTTCGATCCTAACGAAGTTAAATTCGGTACGTGCACAATTTCTAAAAAAACCGATAGTTAACCTAACATTGTATGTTTATTGTTTTTACATTAAATTTGTTATTTTAGTTTTCCTGAGATGTGTCGGTGGAGAAGTTGGTGCCACTTCATCTTTGGCCCCCAAAATTGGTCCCCTAGGTCTTGTAAGTATGATAAATATTTCAATTTTATTTAGGTATTATGCCAAAACATAACCTCCATGTATACACATTGTTCAACAAGATGCTCATTTTGTTTTGAAAATTGTTGATTAGTAGTGAACTATTTAATATTTACTAATATATTTTAACAGGGATTGGGCAAATTGAACAGTTTTGATAATATTTAAAAAAACTTTAGTTGTTGTGAATTCACGAATATATCTGCATTCAATGCATTAATATTTCTGCCCTACTAATTTATTAAGACATTTCTGTATCTAAATTTACTCAAACTGTGAATTCAATCGTTTTGCTTTATCGATATTGATCGTCTCTATTTTATTTTGTTTTAGTCTCCAAAAAAAGTTGGTGATGATATTGCCAAGGGTACTGCAGACTGGAAAGGTCTTAAGATTACAGTACAATTGAAAATTCAAAACAGACAAGCTACAATCTCTGTGGTACCTTCTGCTGCTTCCCTTATCATTAAGGCTCTTAAAGAACCTCCACGGGATAGGAAGAAGCAAAAGAACAGTAAGTCAATTTATTATTATGCGTGCAAATTACTTAATTCTACAAAATAATTAAATTTCTTATTTTACAAATTTTTAATTTATTTTTAATTACATTCTACATGAAATACTGGTCTTTTAATATGGTTCAGGTATGTGAGCATATTGCTACAAATCAATGGCTGTCCTTAATGGGTTAAATTTAATTCAATTAAGGAAATGAGAATTATATGCAAAAACAACTAACATTAATTATTTTGTTGAAATATAAAGACTAGAACAGCAACATTTTATTCTTGAAAGCTTTTGGGAGCCAGCCAATGAACTCCCAGTGTAAATAAACTATCATTTAGATATGCAACCTATTAGATTCTGGTTAGTTTATCAGTTCACTTACCCAAGCCCATCAATTATACAGTAAATGCACCATTTAGACCCCTTTTATGCTTGTATTTTTTGTCAAATGTCTCGCGTGTTTAATAACATTGTTTTATATTGGTGCTTTTTCAAATTCTGTTGTGTAGAAATAGAAAACCACATGTTGATAGACGTTTTAAAAATGCATAGATATAATTTGGAACATTTATACTATGCATTTTTTGTGAATATGTAAGACCTTAATATTTAGCTTTATTATTATAATAAAGAAATGGCCATGTTTATGGAATTCATCAGATGATTAAAAAAATAGGCAGCACTTTTTTTCTATTACACTCCAACATCTGGTGCCTCGTTCTTATCATTATAAGTTTGTACAGCAAATACAAAACATAGGGATCCATTTGTGCTTAACATACTTCACGTTTGGAAAGTAAAAATAACCTTATCAACATAACATGGTGCACTAGAAACGGATGCAAAGT
>JARJEC010052731.1:0-13790 GCA_030264575.1 Tachinus sp. AB-2021 | reverse complement strand
TTTGAATAGTTTAAATTTGGACACCAGAGGTCAGCCATGTTTGTGTAGAACTATAATCGCACACCACAAAACATATGTGTGAGGGGGAAGCCTAAACCCACGTAGGGTTGTAGAGCTACAGGAAGAAGAAGAAGAAGTCAGCCACTTTGCCGATTTTCTTTTATAGTCGACCAAAACAAAACTATTTATTGAATGAAGCTTTAATACTTACCACTTTATTCGCGTCCACCATAATTTAGTTTTCAGGTTTTTATAGAACAATTAATTTGGTCGATATTTTTTTAATGCACCATTTGTAAAACTAAATTTATTTACTGTTGTTATGCTTCGTAAAATGAAAATTATGTTATGTTAAAAAGTTTTAGGTAAAAATAAAATATTTAGAAATGTTGTAATTTCGGCAAAATATGTACATGTTCCAATCATTTATTTTAGACATGTTTACCTGGATCATAAGAGTACAAATAAATATCAGTCAAGTTTAGTTATCAATGCAAAAGTTACATTCACAATAAATTTTTATTATAATAAATATACATGATTACTGCATATGCGCATAGGGCGCCATTTTGTAGTCCCAAAAGTGTTGGGAAATAAACTACGTTGTGAAGGAATTAAAGCTACAACAGCTCAGATTCAGCTGATTTCCTGTGACCTTGGTGTCAACGTCCTGAGAAAAAAATGGCGTCATTTATAATTAAATGGAAAACAGAAACATAAACAACAAAACTGAAATTAGAAAAAAAATTATTTACGGCATGAAAAGGGAATTCTCACCAAAATATTTTTATCAAACAAAATGCTGCACTGCACATTTCATCTCGCACTCAAAACACGACTCATTTGCAATCAGGATGATAAAACCACACAACTCACAAGGAAGTATTAAATCATGATTTTTTACGTACGTTGCATATCGTCACAACACTTTTGGGATTTTGTCGAAACAAATCAGTTATTAAACCATCGTAATGCGATTTAATAAAGTGAATATCGTAAACCAAAACACCGAACTTTTTAAATCACATGTCATCAAAATAAAGCAAATTTTAAACTAACTACTTCACAAAGTTTTTTCACTACAATACACTTTTTTGTAGTAAACATTTTTAATATTATAATTACTAATTAGTACAGTTCTTTACCATTTTTAAACAAAGTAACACCACTTAGCGAAAATCATAAAAAGAAAATTATTCATGTTGAATGAGAAAGAACTGTTAACACTTGCACTGCGTTTTTGCGCACCTGATTAATTTTACAATTTTTACTTTCTGCTGCGTCACATTTTTATAACTAATTCACATTTTACAGCAACTCACATGAATCATTGTTGGTCACTAATTTCCTGAAATAAAAAAAATGCTTAAAATATCTATAACTAAATAAATCTATGCTCTCGATTAAATTGTGTAAAAATATATATATAAAGTATTTAAAATGAAATGTGTGGGAATTGTGAGATGAATGTGGGGTGTTATGCTGTACCGCCACGTACCACTACAATTACAAGATGGTCTTCTTTAAGAGCATCATCGGGAAGGTTGTGGCAAGTGCGTTTCAGGAGTTCTGTGGAAAAGGGACAGGGTGGGAACGAGTATAGCACACCCGTCGCTTCAGTCTCTTTATTCAGCAAGGATATAACCCCAGCTGCTTCTTTTTGTTTTAAATATGAAACTAAATTCCTCAAAGGTCGTGTTTGGACATTTGCATCATCATTTGTAACTGATGCAGTTGATCCGGCAAGGCCTAAAAATATCGCATGAGAGCTAGCACTCGAAATGCGTTTTTGTACGTCCTCCAATTTTGGTTGGTCTAATCGCAATCGTTGTGTTATTCTTAACTGGTGTTTACCATCTTCGTCTTTCATTAAGCCTTCAACTATATCGGTATCACCTTCGATTAAATGGAATTTTGCAGGGAATAACGAATTCTTTAAAATTAAAGCACCTTGCCATGTCGTTGAGCATTTACGCGCAACTTCTGGTAAAGTACGACTTGACGCTAAAAGACCTGCCCGCCTAGACCCGCTATCAGAATCTGAATCCATTGAACGTCTAGGTGATCGTGATCTGGATCTATCACCACCTCTAGAACCCGATCTATGGCGATCATAATCACCATCGGCTGGGCGTGTACGTCCCCATTCATCTTCTTCAGGGTATCTATATGGTCCACGACTGCCTGCACGCCTTTCCGGATATGGTGCCCTACCGCGGTAACGACTATTACCATAGCTGCTCCCTTCCCCATCATAAGCAGCATCATAATCCTCCGGTGGTCGCCGATACCCTTCGCCTCCTTCTTCATTAGGTGGATATGGTTTGGGACGATACGTAACGCCCGGAGTAACATCGGCAAAATCAGTCCTTAATCGATGCTCAGGACCACCTAATGGAAAACCACGCATTTCTTTAACTGCAGCCTGTGCTGCATCAATACTATCGTACAAAATATAAGCCTGAATATCCCCCTTGGTATAATCAATCTTTTTAATTGCCCCAAACCGATCAAATTCACGTTCCAATTGAGTAACGGAAGTCCACGGTCCCAAACCACCAACCCAAATACGCGTAGTCGGTGTTGCTTTCCCATACCCCATTTTACATTGAAATTTACCGATATATTGCCCGCTTAATTCAACTTTAGCACGATGCCCCATATCTAAAGTGTGGAATCTGATAAAAGCAAACGCATTACCGGTGCCTGGAGGGGGGCGTTTGATATCGATATCTTCAACCGAGCCAAATCTACCAAATATCCTACGCAATTCCTCCTCGGTTATATTGATTTCTAAATTACCGGCAAATAAAGTTCGCGTAGCTAATGGATCATCTTCCGGCTGAACGTGGTGCAAATAATTCGGAAATTTATCTTTTTTATTTTCAGCCTTTTCAAATGGAACACGCGGAGTTGAATGACGCGGTGGCCCATAACCGTGAGCTGGCGCCATATGTGGAGGCCCGTGATGCATTGGTGGTCTTTGCATATAGTCATGATGAGGAGCCGGCATTGCTTCGCGGCGAAATTCACGATGCACTGGAACGCCTGGTGGAGCATGACCATATGCTCGTTCATAACGTTCGACAGGTCTTAATCTATCAGGCGATCTTGCATAATAATGTCTATCATATTCAGGGCTTATAGAACGTGCACGGCCTCGATACATATTACTTGATGACCATGGGACTTCATAAACGGCCTCAACTAAAGCAACTTTATCGTAAATTATTATGCGTGGTTTACCATGTTTGGCGTCTTTTGCATCTTCAGGATTGCGAAAACAAACGTAAGCTACACGTTCGTCTAAATCATGCGATATTCTTATACTGAGATCACCATATTTTTTATATTCCCTATATAAAGTATCTTTGATCACTTCATCACTGGCTTTAGGATGCAATGCACTAATGCACAACACCTTGTATGGGTAGGTTCTTTCTGGGGGACGCATATATTCATCGCGATGGGGTGAAATGTAACGCGCCCTTGGGCTGGGTGACCGGCCCCGGCTTCCGCGACGCCTGATGCGATCCGGTGTGATTCTCTCATCACTACTATCGTCGTAACGGCCCATACTTGAACGCGAACGCTTGCTACGTGGTGGAGTGTCTCTATCAGTGCTTCTCTTCATATTGCGTATACGGACGGTGATTCTGTCTCTTGATGAGCCGATCATACGCACTGCGCACAGCTACACGACAACACAATGGATGACACAGCCCAACTCTCCTAAAAACACAACGTAAAACACTCATATTTACTAAATTTAGCACACGTTTAAAATATTTATATCATTTTATTCTGTTTGTCAACATACTTTCGATTTAAAAATAAAACTACACAAAACACTTGTGTATGGTCCGCACCTCATGGAGAACAATTAAAACGCACACATCCTCCGACGAAGCCTTTACACAAAATGGCGGGCTTGTCTTCTTCTTCGTCACTCGCTTGTATCGGAGATGCCGGAACAACGTTGCCACTACTATTCCTACCGCGAAAATTTAAAATGATAAATAAACATTTACAGTATTCATAATTTCATTTGATAAATTATTCTGATTAATATATTCTTATTTCATCAACCAATCATAATCTGTATATTTAAAAACAAATCGACCAATAGGATTGATTTATAATGATAAAAATGGCAATAGGTGGAAAAAAATCTATAAAACTGCTTTTAGAGAAATAGACCCATACACCCAATAGACGGCTGATTCCGTGACAAAATTGTTATTTAAAAACAATCCGACATGAATCTTACAATTAACCTGTACTTTTGCACAGTAAATGTGTAAAATTACAGGATTATAAGCATTATTTTGTAAGTAATACATTTTCTTTTTTTCTTATTTCAGTTTATTCTACGTTTCTTCTTAGTTAATTTATTTTTTAGTGTAAATCGTTATTTTCTTCAATTACTTCTAGTATTTTCCATTTTGTTGAAGAAGTTAATAAATACGTATGTTACATAACAGGGCGGGCGGCATTATTTTTATATTTGTTCGGACGCTTTAATACTTTTTTCGTTGATCGTTTATTAATGTCAAATTAATGGATTATTTTTCCAAAAAAAGGATGCATTAATGAACGTTATTAATACACTATTTTTAAGATTTCTACATTTTGAAGATGCTTTTATTATATTATATTAAGTTGACGATTAGCGCGCACAGGATTTAATGTTCGGGGGTGCAAAAATTATATTACGAATGTCATTTACATTCCGTTGTGATGTTGGTTATGTGTTTTAGAAATTTCCGAGACAAACACCATAGTAGCAAATGTTTTAGGGGGGTGGGGGGCAATGGACCATTTGGCTTCCCCCTAGGCGCGCCCCTGAAGTTGACAGATTTAAATTATATTACCTCGAGTGTAATGTCAATGCTGTTTTGATAATTGTAGATTATAAGAGGATTTGAAATTTTGTCACGGAATTAGTTTAGATTTTCTGAATATTTTTAAGATGCGATCAATAAAAAAATGTTATAATCAATACGTATGTCAATTAATAATCAACTATTAAAGGCACTTGCTTACTATCGCTCAGTATTTGAATATTAAACAGTAATATTAAATAAATATTAAGGGCGTTTTATTTGGCTTCTTAACTAAAAAGAAGAAAAAGTAGCTTTAAAGTACATTTTTGAAAAAAAAAATTAAATTCATTTTATATTTTTATTTTGCGTAGTTGCCGAAGTATCAAAAACAAAAAAAGCTAATTATTCAGTTTTGTATAAAAATTTCAAAATAAATAAAATTGCTATACCTAAGGGGGCAAGTGCGTAATGACATTTTGAAAAAAAATTATAAAATACATGTTTGTCTATTTTAACAAATAAGCAAGTAGACATTGAGTTTTGTAAATTAGCGGCAATGTAGATATATAGTAAATTTGCTCTTGGTGGACTCTGTCTTGATACCGGAAAAGTACCAATCAGTAAAATGTTTTTCTACGTCTCAACCCGCAACCGCATATTCAAATTAGTCACGTGACAATAAACAACTTTAATCGCCTTCATTAAAATATGAATTGATTAAATAACTATTAATAGAAATTTATGTGAATAAAATGTCTTTATAGGAGTTCATTGGTGGGAGCATAAAATTCACAACTGAGTCATTTTTTACGACTATTCTAACAGTTTTATAGTTTGGACTTAACCGGTTTTTGAAACAATCACTTGCAATAAAATTGATGTGAACCAATTCGATTTAAACAGAATTCGCTTTAAAACTTTTCGATGTTGATAAGTGAAAGTCTACAATACGACGCAGCTTACTTCACTCAATGGTGGACAATTGCACGCACGTTGAACATGCACTAAGTGCACTTTCCTGCAAGTTGAATGTTAAATGTTTTCCTGAAAGATGAAAAATGATAAAAATCAGAGCTGCACATCCTGTAAAATAATATCAATTTCTTGTTTGGTGGGCATCGGCGGTTATTTAATTTATAGCGCAAAATCGCAACCAACTAAATCTAAATACATTTTATATTCTCTGGCTGCAGGTAAATATGATTCTAACCTAACTTTGAACATTTAATCAGGCTAGGCATCATTATAAAGGTTAATTAATGAAATACTTTGACAAATAATAAAATTTGCGACGAAAAATGGACTTAACTTCAAATTGATATTTATTGTATGTTATTAGATTAAAAATCACCTATCACATGGCAGCCTTATGACTAAAGTGACAAGTCAAAATTTGAGTTTATGTTTTTTTTTACATCATTGCCCATAACGGGATTTTGATGGGACCAACAGCTTATAAGGTGACTTCCGAACCACCAATATAATAATACCGATAATGGATAAAAAAATATATTCACTTTAACATAATATTCAGTCAATTAGTTTCTTTTTACTGTTCTAAAATACAAAATAAGTTGTACCTAGTTTTCTGCAATTCCTGAAAAACATAGTGTGTGCGATATCTTGTATGTGAGTAGCTTCTGATGAAGTACAGAATAATATGCAAATTAAATTAACCTCATGCGGTAAATATATCTTTGTACCACGGTTTGTCAAAAGTAGCGTTTGAGCAAGCGGAAAAAAAATGAAATCACATGCTCTATTGATAACATTGTCGCTGTGAATAAATAATAATTATCCTTCAAAGGTGACGATTTCAAATTAGCGTTCTAATGTATTGTATGCATATTTGACAAGCTAAATTGACATTTGTTAAATTTAGGATGCTTTGTGACAATATTTTGTGGAAGCTAAGGAATGAACTAAGGAATCCACACATCAGTTATGTTGATCAAGTTGTAGATCTAAAATGTTAGATTTCAATGTAATTTAAATAATTTTTGATATTGCATATAAAAGGAATAAATTCAATTCATATTATCCTCAGAAGCATTTTGAAAAATGATTGCTAATATATTCAATTCACCTATGATTTTCCCAGAGATTATATTACTTATACGAGGACGTCCAATTGCTCCTATTACTTATAACTGTACAAGGTCGCAAATTTTAAAATAAATTTTCTTTCCACTCAAATTTTTTGTTGTTAAAAAGTATTGCAAACAATTAACGAAATGATAAAAATCTTGCAATATATTATTGAAAGTTCAAAATATTTGTAAATATCATAAAACTATTGTGAATTAACATGTTTAGCCAAGTAAATTTTATCAGGAATTGAAATAGGTAACCGTTCTAGATGAAATGTGCCACTCTATTTGGACTTTGTTTTCTCTCAAAATAACTCCATCTGTGTTTCACTAAAAGTCTGAACCCAAACTATCGAGAAACATTACAAAATTCTTGCTTTACTGGTAAATACAATATTTAGTTTTTCGGAACATTAATCAAAAATTTAACATGTTTTTTTAAAACTGAACTTAATTTTATCATAGAAAGAATATATAGTATTCTTAATCTTCCGTCGGGCGCAGTTCCCGTATATACACTTTCGGGCATAACAAAATCTTAAAATAATTTCGTAAACGTAATTAATCTTCCTATATTTGTTAAAGAATTTAATATAGCTTATATCGAGTCAAGAAAAAGATCAAAATGTGAAGTTATGTTGACATTAAATTTTTTGTACAGTTGTAAGTGAATATCTTACTTCACTTAACATTCAAATGTTGCAGTTTCTACTACGTTGGGAATTGGAGAATGCTTCAATAAATCACCATTCCGACAAAATCAGTAATAAAACAAGTAAGTATCAGTTATTTTTATTTAATCCACAATAAATAAAAAATCGATTTTCGTCGCAAATTCTTAAATATTACTTTCCGACCATACCGATCTTGGCATCCGTTTTCGGATTTTGAGTAAAATTCTGCACTGCCACTATGCATTCATTTGCCTTTGTTTGCAAATCTCTTAAATCCTGTATGTATAATAGTCGTAAAACTTTAGCAGCTTCATTTAATTGTGCGTTCTTTAAATCGAAACCGAGATCGGCATCCTGATATGGGAACGGGGTACCCTATAAAGAAATAACTAGTATTATTATTACATATGTTTTTTTGAAATTTTTTTACCTTTACTATATATTCTACGGGATTATTTATGGCTTTAACATGCAAACGTTTTCTTATGAGTTTGCTGCAAGCTTCTAACGTCACCAGTGGGTCTAAATGGGAAGAAATATTTAAAGTATGAGCTATGTTATTAATACCTTCTTTAAATTCTTTCGAGGAGTCTGAAAAAATGTATGTTAAAATAATTATATACGTTTTGTTACACAATTTTGATTTGTATGTTTATAGTTCGGAAAAAGACATTCTGAATAATACATTTTTTTTTATTGAACCATACTTACAATCTAAATGATCCAATGGATTATCTGCTATTACATTGGGAACATTTGTTTTTTGTAAATCATCAACGCAAAATTTATTATAGTTGTTCTCTGGAATTATTAAAAAATAAATTGATAATAAGAAATGATGAAAAAATCAAATTCTTTAGAATAAAAAAAAAATGAGACTTACTATCTTTGGGATATTCTATTTTCAAAGCGTAACCTAAAAGCCAATTTAAAACTTGTATCTGATTGGGTCCCGCAATCGGACAATGTAGTTGAGATATGTATTTTTCAAACAAAGCTATCCAATTGACTGCGTCTATGTTACCTAATGCAATCCTTTCATTTCTAGTTAATTGTTGGATTTTTGTTTCTTCCAACCACTTTATTACCAGACGAAATTGTTTTTGATCTAAAAATTATTATCAAAATTAATCCAAGATTAAATTACAGTTTCCTGCAATCATGGTGTTTCTAACAAAGCTGTTATGCTTGGCAAAAGTGAAAAAAGTACCCCGAAAATACCTCCAAACCGGCTTCATGGATTCATTACGTCTACATGTTAAAGGAGGCGGTGGAGGACATGGCTTCCCTAAATTCGGTGGAATTGGTGGTCAAGGTGGCTATATAAGCGTCGTTGCAACCGAATCGATATCCCTTCAAGACGTATTTAAATCTAACAAATCGAAACGTTATAAGGCTAAAAATGGCAGAGACAGTTCACATAATTTCATATTAGGACCGCCTGGTGAAAATGTAAAAATAGAAGTACCGACTGGAGTATCCATTTACACTGATGATGGCAAAAAATTAGGTGAATTAAATAATGAAGGTGATGAAATAGTTGTTGCTAATGGTGGTACCGGTGGACACCCCAAAAATGGTTACATCGGCATAACCGGACAAGAGAGATCAATAAAACTCGATTTAAAACTTATTGCCGATATAGGTTTAGTTGGATTTCCAAATGCTGGTAAAAGCACGTTATTAAAAGCGGTATCGCATGCACGCCCAAAAATTGCAAGCTACCCATTCACGACTGTGAAACCAAACGTTGGGATAATTAAGTATAAGGATTTACGACAAATTAGCATGGCCGATTTGCCGGGACTAATCGAAGGTGCACATTTGAACAAAGGTATGGGACATAAATTCCTGAAACACGTCGAAAGAACCAAATTATTATTAATGGTCGTCGATATTAACGGTTTCCAATTAAGTCCGCAACATGATTTCAGAAACTGTTTAGATACAATAGTTTTATTAAACAAAGAACTCGAATTATATAATAAAGATCTTATTCAGAAACCAGCTATGATAATCATAAATAAAATGGATACAGATGGAGCAATGGATAAATATGAAGAAATTAAAGAAAAAATTATTAAATTGCAAGATACATTTAGTGATTATCCAGAAGAGTTTAGGCCCGAGACAGCTTTAAAATTTGATGAGATTCTTCCGATTTGTGCTAAAGATGGTGGAAATGATATAGAACGAGTTAAATTGAAAGTTAGAAAGTTGTTAGATATTCATGCTCGTGATGACAGGGACACTGAAAAGGAGGCACAGATTTTGAAAGATATTTCAATAGGTGCTCGTGAACGGGGGCCATTGTTGGTTTAATAAAGATTTTATTTGTTTAATTTGATTGTTTTATATTTATAGATAAAAAATGCACCAAAAACTAATCCTTTTCCAATTGGGGTAAATTAAGTAACTATTTAACACGTTTACTGCATTGCTAAAAAATGTTTTCTACTCTGTGGTGCATTAACGGTCACCGGAGACGGTTATTCAACTTTTTATATATGCAGTGGCAGTGACCAGAGTCTGATAAAGCCATAAATAAATTGCCACATATATTTAAAATGTGGTAAAATATTCTGTGTATGGAATAAATGTCAATCATCGATCTCTGGAGACCTATCACGCAGTCAATGTGTTAACCGTTTATTTGTTTCATTTAAATATGATGCATAGTCTGTCAGATAAGACTGATTAGATTAAAATTGTGTAAATAAATTTAACGAAAAAAATAAAAATGTGTTCATGTATTGCAAATAATGGAATTAAAACTCCAGCTATCCCAAAATAAGATAAACTATTGCACAATAGCTTGACAATCATCGATTAATTAAACAAAAATAATAAACAAGCTGCCATTTCAAGAGCTCACCATCAAAATTTGCTTCAGCTTGCTGATATCCTAATGCTATCAGCTTACGTTTCAGACTCATTATAAATTCATCAAATGATTCACTTGTAATAAACTTATTTTATTTTTATTCGAGCCAAGCAGATGAGTAGATAAAATGTTTTGATCTACAATTTGATAAATGGTTATACCGGTGGATGTAGCGCCATCTGTTGATTAAAATACTAAGGTTTTGTTGCGACAGTTTTAGCATTGCTCCTTCAGGCAGACAACCATCACAACAAGTAGGCATTAGTAGTTATCTAACACTTAATAGAATGAGTCCAACACGAAGTATAATACAGGGTGATCCAAAAGGTATGATTCAAAGAGTTTGTGAAGAGAGCTGTTTCAAAAATCAAAAATGTTAGTTAACCGATGTCTTATTTCAACCATTATATAATTAGAAATTATTTCTTTGTTTTCATCATTGTTCTGTTATGTGGTTAAATTAAGCAATAACTAATAAAAATTCGTTTTTGTTTCTATATTATTAATAACTAATATAGCTTATGCATTTTAAGCTGGACTTTGGGTGGGGTTGTCCTAGCAGCACGAGGGACTAAGACAGAGTATATTCCCGAGATAAAATTGTGTTTCCAAACATTTAACTCGAAACTATGGAAACGTTGCGAAACCGCTCGGCGAAAGATAAGAGTACATTCTCCCATCAAACTAATCCCAATATCGAAGTGTCAGAGCTCAGGAAAAATGCATGGCCTGTACTTAATATAAAATAAGTCAAACAAATGCTAAATTGTTAGGACAAATAAGAGTTCATGCGTGAATTATTATTCTTTAAACGTATACATTTTTCCTCTTCGTGCATTTTATGTGGATGCTCTATGCCACAGAAATGTAAATTTTGTTTGTTTGTATAATCAGTTAAGTCCTCTTCTTGCACTAGACTTAACAGCGCATGCGAGTAAGCTAACCTCACTTGACGGCCAGCACGCATAACATAGAGGAACACCTGCTGATACCAAGTTGCGTGCATTGTTGTCTCGTCAATATTTATCAATTCCTTTGGACGTCCTCGGTCACAGCAGCAATCCTCGAACGAGCAATACAGGGCCAGCTACTTCTTGCGATATCTCTAGTAGTCCAGTTTGCAGGAAACGCTCAGATAAATGCTTATGTGGTGCTGTGGAAGACGACAAAATTGGTTAAATAAGAGGTGATACTAATTCTTCAGGTGTGTACTGCATCATTGCAGGTTGTCAACTAATTCTCTATCGTCTACAAAATAAGTGTGAAAGCACAACACCACATCAGGGATAGTCACACAAAACAGACACACAAACACTCCAACCACGCCTTCTTGTAACGGCGCGCCTACATGTCGAGTGATTTAAAGCGTTTTGATTGGTTACATGCAGCGGCGCTAAACAAAAGAAATATACGACGTATGATTAAAGTTGCATACGTGTTTGGTAGGTACGCTCCAAAACTCTTGTAAAAGTGTCAGTGCAAATGGCCTTTTGCAAACATTTTCACCTCTCCTTATACATTTATAGTGGCATTTCCCTATCTTTGTACGGAAAACGTGACAATATGTTGACTTACTCCAAACTACTAAGTTGTATATTTTCATTTTTGTTTTCTTATTTATATTCTTTCTAAATATTGTGTTTACGGTATTGGGTATCTAATAAAAGAAAGAAGACAAATAATCTTCTTTCTTCTATCACAGTTTAGTGTTTAAGTCCGGTTCCATTTGATTAATTTCTTCTATTCATAAGTTTATCTTTTTCATTTGTCTGCTATCATTACAGTGGTATCAATTTTGTTAAATCCCATTATTGATAAAAGAACGTTCACCACCTAGTGCGTTTATGATGTCCAATAATCTTTCCGAGTTTCTCCCATTTTCATTGAGTGTATCTTCTCACTTTGCCCTCATATATTTTGCTTCTTCTTCTTCTTTCATAGCTCTACAACCCTACGTGAGTTTAGGCTTCCCCCTCACACATATGTTTGTGGTGTGCGATTATAGTTCTACACAAACATATGGGACCTACCTAACGTGGAGTCCGAACCACTTACAATTATAGGGGGGTTACTAGGCAGATACTTCGCTGGTTTGCCATTGCCAGGCGAAGAAGACGACCGTATAAATTTAAGTCAGTACCGGGAATCGAACCCGAGTTGCCGGCGTAGCATGCTTCGCACCTAGCCACTACGCCACGGCCGCCTCGAATATATTTTGCTAGTTCTTTATATATCTTTCTCTGATATACTTTTGTAATGTTTTCTTGATTCATTTTAAGTGTTTTTATTTTTCATACTTATTTTTCTTCTATCTCTAATGCTAGTTTTATAATATTGGCTTTTACTAGTCGATGTTTTCTAGATAGTTAAGCTTCATTATCAGTCCTTATGTTTCTTACCTTTTTTAAGTTCTTTTATGTAAGATATGTAATCCATTTTTTTGCTATAAAGCTATATCTGTCTTCCGGTGGGTGGGTGCAGAAGTTGTTTACTATTAGTCCGCTTTTGTGTATGATTTCTTTCCCATTTATTCCTCTATATCCCTGTCCCTAGCAGCGTAGCAACCTCACATATAGACATTTATTTTTGTTGGAGAAAAAAGTCTGTTATAGCGTTTGCTACGCCTTTGGTTGGCCCTCTGTCGCCCGTAAAACTATTACATCGGCAAATATATTTTTAGTTTAAAACGCAGATCTAATGATAAATTTTTGTTAGTTCCGTGTTACTACAAATATGTTTTTTATTTGGCGCCAAATATGTTTTATTTCATAAAGTTCCAGCAAGCTCGATTCTAATCGACTTACGTAAACAGTAAGCTAAGTAACCCGATGGCTTATGATAATGTATTATGTTATTTTTAGACATATCATAAATATGATCTTATAGTGGCAGTCCCTTATTCGATTGTTTGCAATTCCAGTACCATTATTATTTATATTTGAACAAAATTTATTGGTCTAGGTCCATTTCAAACGTCACTATTTTAAAGTTGATCGGGTTCCATTTTATTATAGACCGAAGTTAGTCATGGATTTTTTACTGTTATTTTACTCAGTATACCTTTTAGAGGGTATTATGATACGCACATTCTGATAATAAATTGAGCTAATTAAACATTAAGGTATAGGTACTTACACACGACATGCGCTTACGGTGTGTATAGAAAAATGCACATAGCATGTAAACGAAGCTGTAAACTATTTTTGATGCGAAAACATCTATGCTATCGTTCTGTGTCCGGTATTTATTTGAAAATTAAGCGACACGCGGAGCGTCAGTGCAAAGTTTGACGTGACTTGTGACGTGTGAGTGAGTG